>APFE031627199.1:146605-179059 GCA_000404065.3 Pinus taeda | reverse complement strand
TTAGTATGATTTATTCTACTATATATATTAAGTTTTATGGTTTTAATAATTTAATTTCAAGTTTGATAACTTTTGTTTGTATTTAGATTTAACCTTAAAAGTATTAGGTTATAGGAATATGAATGTTAGATAGTTATTAGGTTTATGATTTTAATATCAAAATATTTATATATTAAGTTTTTAGATATTAATATAATTGTTAGGTTAATTAAAAAGATTATGTTTTTTTCAGTTCTTAATGTAAATGATACCTATAAAAATAAAAATATAAAAATAATAAAAATAAAAATTAATTTAAAAATTAATTAAAATAGGTTTTTATCTTTTAACCTTCCTTGCCCGACTTGTGCTGCTCCTTCATCATTCTAGCCCTCTTGAGTATTTATTTCCTCCTTCTGGCTCTCCTTTTATCATCTTTATCATCTTTCTCTTTGCCCTGATGATGGATCCCATTTGGGATTCGAAACGTTGGTGTAAAAATCATCTTACTGTGGATTCTCCGATAAAAGATTCAAAAAGGATACTAGTCAAAAAATACATTGTCCTTCATGAAAAAAGGAAGGAGCGAGAGAAAATGATAGAGTCATGATCTAGGCACTCAAAATGAAACTTCCCAGACTGCACCGAGGTCTCACACTTGGAGAGCTGGCACACCATTGATTTCTACTTTCTAAAAATGTGACGAAAGGATATAGAGAGGAAGCAAGCATTTATTTAAATTATTTGCTCCAACCAGTGGCCCAAAGATTGAACATCTAGAGATCAAAATCCCAATGCCTAATGGATTGTCACTTTTGAATCCCCTAAGATGAAAATATCAACCAGAACAAGCTACAGGGAGCAACGAAGGACTCTTCATAATCCCAACACCTCAACACACATATTAGTGATGAATACAGCAAACCAAAAAAAGTGAAAATGCTAAGAAGGGGGAATGGATATGATTGCACCGCAATCAAAAACACATCCCACAAAGGTGCCATTTGAAGAAACCAATAGGGAAAATAAGGTCCAAGGGGTTTGAAGGATCTATAACACCTGAATATGTTAGATTTATGAGGCCCAATCTCCAGAAAGTGTCCATAAATTTTGAGGGAAGTAACCCTTAGATTTGAAACATCATTCTCAAATATGCATGCATTATGGCAGCGCCAAATCCCCCCCAAAAGGTACAAAGGAATAGACCTATGTCCATGTTGCAGAATGACCAACTTTGAAGGAATAGATCTCTACACTAGTCAAAATAAGAATAGACTTTTGATCTTATAGATTAGGTTTGATTAGCTCCTTATAGTATCTTAATTTTCATTTATCTTCTGATTATTCATCACACCACTATTTATCGTTAAATTTGGTGGTATCATTTTTTATTTTATCTTTGTTTACATAATAATGTATTCCTTTATTCTCCAATGATGTAGACAAGATATGGCTTATTTATGCCACCTCTACTTGAGCCATATGTGGATTTGGTTGGAGTTTCAAGCATTCCTAGGAATAATCTTTTTTTTTTCCATATTTTTTAGGTACCTTGTCATACTATGATTGTAATGGGGAAAATAATAAATTTTATGAAGAGGATAGGATATGTTGTATTGGGTTTTATTTTATATATATATATATATATATATATATATATATATATATATATATATTATATATATATATATATATATATAATATATATATAATATATATATATATTATATATATATATATATATATATATTGCTGAAGCAAGAGTATTACCTTCTATATCATTAAATCAACGAAAATTTACATAATGTACAAAAGTCCACCCACCACCATGGACCTAGGCAAAATAATGCTACCCGCCTATGGCAAGCCCCTCAATCTAACAAAGATTACCATCAAACCCTTGAAAGAACAAACAAAGTTTACATAGAGTGGACCGAAGAACTTAAGAAGATCGTGAAGTCTTTCATACGCCAACACCCCTGACTTGCATTATTAATCTAAACCATCCAATCACCACGTGAAATCCATTGGTTGAGGAAGAAATCACCCGATGAAGACAAACAGTGTTTAATGGTCTAGCCCCACCAATCTGCATGGTCAATCCTAACTGTTGATCTGCCCCCTGGAATCCGACGGTTGGGAGACATATCACGCAGAACAAGGTTTTCGAACAATAGTGTGCAGGGAAGGTGGTATTCTTTTCCACCCCCCTGCCACATGTAGGAAGCTGAATGGAATTGCTTCCAAATCATTGAAACCATTTCCCTCTTAAGGATCGTACGATCACCCGAAAACCACCATAGAAGTGGTTTTCCTTCCCTGAAAAGAAAATTATGTAACTTGTGGCTGCCAGAAGATATGTACTTCCCATCCCTCACATTCTTTCTTTTGTGCCTACCCTGAAACCCTGGAATGTTGTGATCCTTACTATGCTGCGCCCAACCAAAATACTGAGAAATATCGTTAATGGACATCGAGGTTTTCTGAGGCCTCCTGCCAAAGAACCGTCTGAAGAACAAAGGAAACTCATTCTAAGATGTAGTCATTTTGTGCCTTGGTTTTGTTACGAAATAGTTCCATATCCTCTTCCACTTGCTCGAGACAAAGATCCTTTAATCTGCTCTGAGGCAACTCCTACCATTCCATCAAAACCTCACTTTCTGTATAGCACACTCCTTGGTTGGCCAGGATATCCGCCAGCTTACTGGCTTTTCTTCTAACATGGTTGAAACGTACTGTCCGAAGACCAAGGAGGTGACTTTGAATTATTTGGAAAACATGGATTAGCCTCTAGTGTTTTGAAACTCTCTCCGACACTGCTCCACAGTTGATTCTTTTCACCGAGTTAATGGTTAACTCAGAGTCCACTTCTATAATTACATTTAAGTGGTTGTCTTGCTTTAGAACCTCTAAGCATTGTTCCAAAGCCATTAATTCTGCCATGTTTTTGGTAGCTCTACCTAAATGGCAATGGAAGAAAAAGATAATACTTTCTTCTTCATCCCTTAAAACCCCTCCAAAACCAGTAGTTCCTGAGTTGCCTTTTGAAGTGCCATCAATGTTGAATTTCAAATAACCTGTTGGAGGAGGATGCCAAAAGTCCTCCTCCGCTTCCTTTGTGATCACCTTCCTATCCAGTCCTTGAGGGATTTGCCCCTGCATACCTAGTTGTCTGAGAATTCTTAAATCAGCCTTTGAGGGAGGATTCTCAGGCTGATTACGAATTGTGGAGCCAACGGTCTCCTTGAGCTATTTCAAGGTCAGATCAAATAGTCGCTGAGGGGGATTCTTTTCATCCTTGAATATTCTATTGTTCCTTTATTTCTAGACATTCCATATAATGAAGCTTGGCGTTAGGGCCCAAGTCGAGCTGAGGAATTTATTGTCTGAAAAGTTTCTTCTCCAATTATTTAGCGTATTAATGATACTCCCTTTTTCTCTATCAGAATGTTGAAAAATGGTAGCGAATGAATCCCATAACCAGGAGGTAAAAATGCAGCTATTGATAATATGCTCCATTGTCTCCTCTTGTGCTTTACAGAGCTGGCATATAGAAGGCCCCAGTATACCCCTCTTCCTGATATTGTCCCAAGTCAAGATCTTCTTGTGATGAACCAACCACATGAAGAGTATGGTCTTCATCCACCCTTGGTGCCTCCAAAGGTTCTGCCAAGTCTTATTCGAAACATGGGAATCCAGCTCTAAGAGAATATCTTTTGCTTCCTTTAGATTAAAGGTGCCCACTTTATTGTTGCCCCATCTTAGTTCGTCTTTCCCCCCTACTACTAAGATCATCCTTTGTTCCAACATTCTGCTAAGTTCTTCTGCTTTTGTATCCAAGGGCCTATCATCTCTACAATTAATGCTTCTCTAGATTCTCCACTTTTCTGTATTCTGAGTATGATCCTAGAAATCCTTTACCTTATTTAGGCCTTGGGTATCTATTTCATTTTTAAGGCTCAAAAAGTCCTCTTTTAACAAAGTTGGTTCTTGTTGCGATCTATCTTCCTAGAATAGTGGTAGATCTCCCTCTCTGATTTCCTAGAAACTGTTTTTTTGTACAAGGCTCCTGTTCTCCCAGGCTTTATTCTAGATGTAAGGCCCCTTTATGTTTCCAGACATTCTTATGAGATCACAAGTTTACCAGGCGCTGGCATATTTTTCTTTCCAAATACTTTCCCATTTAGCTTTTGGATCATGAACCCAACGCCACCATAGTTTGGCTCCTAAAATGTTACTGAGAATCTCCTGGTCATCCAAGCCTAGGCCCCCATGGTGCTTAGGTCTGTAGATTTTTTCCAAAGAAACTAAGGCCCATTTCTTCCTAGTCTCCTCCTTGCCCCAAAGAAAGTCTCTTTGAATATTTTTGAATTTCTGCAGAACTCCCTTTGGAGCCGGGAGAGACGATAACATAAAAATAGGGATATATTGTAGTACAACCTTTGTAAGAACCAACTTGCCGGCTAGATTTAAAGCTCTGATGGTCCATTTTTTGAATTTGTCCTGCATCTTATTGATTAACAGTTCCCAAATGCTCTTGTGAATCGGTTTAGAAGTTAGAGGAACTCCCAAATATTTAGAGGGAGGGAGTCCCATTGAAAACCTAGAATTCTGGAGATATTTCTCCAAATAGCAATATTGTTATTAAAGAAAAAGATTTTTGATTTGGAGAGATTAACTTCCATACCTGTGGCCCTGGAAAAATCATTCAGGATTTGTTTGTAGGTTGTAGATTCTTTGACTGTGGGGATTCCCTATAACATGGTATCATCTACAAATTGTTGATGAGTCAGAGCCTGACCATTCGTTGTTATTTGAAGGCCCTTGATCTTACACATTGCTTTAGCATGCTTGATAAATCGACCAAGTCCTTCCATCAGAAGGATGAAAAGAAATGGAGAAAGTGGGTCTCCCTACCTGAGGCCTCTAGAAGGAATGAAAATCTCAAAGGGAGATCCATTCACCAAAATTGAAAAGTTAGAGGAAGTCACTAGGGCCATAACCCATCTGACCTAGTTATGATCAAACTCGAAGGCAATTAGAACTCTCTTTATGTAGTTCCATTTCACCATGTCATAAGCTTTGGCTATGTCCAGTTGCATAAACATACCAGCATGCCTCTTGCTTGTTAACGAGTGAACCACCTTGTGAGCTTGAATAATGTTATTTAGAATTTGTCTACCTTCCACATAACCTGATTTTTCCCTTGAAACAAGCGAAGGAAGTAGAGGTTTGAGCCTGTTGGCCACTACCTTGGATATGATCTTATATAACACATTGCATAAAGCTATGGGTATATACTTGTCAAGAGTTTGATCGATGTCCTGTTTTAGGATTAGGGAGATGAAGGAGGTATTGAGCACTTTCAAAATAGTTTTGTTCAACCTCGAATCCTCCACTACATTCAAAATATCCTATTTAACTATATTCCCGCAAGCTTTAAAAAAATCCACATTAAAACCATCTGGGCCGGGCGCTTTGCCATTCTGCATTTCTTTGAGGACCTCACTAACCTCCTCTTCTGTTACTGGCCTGTTAAGATTGAAATTATCTAGCTTAGGAATGTGATTGGTTATTTCCCCAATGAACTACTCTCTGTCTGAATTGTTTTCTTGAGTTATGCCATAGAAGTGCTAAACCAAAACAGTTTCTATATACTCATGGGAGATATGAAACTTCCCATCCTTATCCTTGATCAAAGAGATTCATTTTTGAGCTCTATTATCCATGGTGGATCTATCAAAAAATCTTGTATTACGCTCTCCTTCTTTTAGCCATTGAACTCTAGAGTTTTGCCTCTAAAATATTTCCTCTTGTTTGCACAAATTCTCCCATTCTTGATGATGTCTATCAAATTGTTCACTTTTGACTTTATCAAATCCTTCCGAGATCAGAGCTTGGTTGAGTTCCTACATTTTGATTTCCACAGATTTTTTCCCACACATATTTTGCCAAAATCATTCTTGTTCCAATCCTTAATCTTGTGTTTGATGTGCGTTAATCTTTAATGCAGAAGGAACATTCTTGTTCCTTGGATCTGCAAATCTTCTGACCACCATTTCTCAATGTTGCTAATGAATTCTGGGTGGGAAAGCTAGATATTCTCAAATTTGAAAGGTCTGTTCCTAGGAGTACCTATGCCCTTGATGTCCAGTTGAACCAACCAATGATATGAGCCTCCAAAAGGAAGAACTCTCGTTGTTATTTCCTTATTTATAAGCATAAGATCTTCTGAGATGATGAATCTATCTAATTTGGAGGTGACCCGAGCCTCTCCTCCTCTTTTATTATTCCAAGTAAAGATGCCATTGTTCGTTTCAGTATCAACAAGATTCATATTATCTGTAAAGGTTTGAAATGCGACAGTATTTACTTAGAGCTTTGGTTCCCCCTTTTTTCTCTAAGAGAGATTTGATCATGTTGAAGTCCCCTCCCATGATCCAAGGAATTCCTGCATCTCTGTCCTTGAGATCCACAAGGGAATCTAGAAACTTGAGTTTATCACCTGTTATTTGGGGGCCATAAACATTCGTGACCAGATAGGTATCTCTATCTCCAATAGGCTGAATAACTACTGATAAATAATTCCTAGATGCCTTTGCATCTATTATGCCAATTTTTTGGGGGTTCCAAAGAGTGAGTATGCCCCATGCTGTATTCTCTGCTTTGACTTCTAGAAACTCAAATCTATTAAGCCATTTGCTATGAATTTGTCTTAGTTTTTGAATGGAACATTTTGTTTCCTGGATGAATATTATGTCTGGCACCGCGTGTTTCATTCTATTACTAAGCATTTTATGTTTTCTTTTACTACCTAAACCCCTAATATTCCAAGACGTGAACTTCATAATTAAAGATTTGTAAAGGAGCAGCTGGCAAGATCTTTCATCTTACTTGAGTCTATCATTAGCTTTCCACACTTCATCAAAAGCTCATTCTGCTCTTTTCTACCTCTTTTTTTCTGGGATTTCTGGTTGCTAACCCAGGGGTTGTTTTCATCGTTTTCACACCTTTATTATCCTGCTTGTTACTATTTTTTCCTTTCCCATACCCCTTAGCCTGAGTTTTCCATAAAAAGGATTATTGTATCCTATTGAGTTCTTCTTGAGGTAACGAATCTACCCCTCCCGTGGTTCCCTGAAACAAGAACCCTTCTAGATCTAGGTGTTCCTTGTCAAGAATCTCTTGTAGCTCCTAGTCCTCCATTTCCATTTCACTTTGGCTCAATTCCTGGTCCATCTCTAGTTCTCCATCACTCATCATAGTCTCTTTCTGATTATCAATATCCTATATTTGTTTCTGATTATCTTCTTTCTCTTTTTCTTGAAGACTCCCTTCCATTGCTTGATCTTCTTTCATACTCACTTCATCCACCTCAAGAACTTGGAACTTGTTGTGACTGACCTTTTGCACTTCATTTAGACGTTGCTTTGGCCCTCGTTTGCCTCCTTTTCCTTTATTTACCCCTTTGTAAAAACTATCATTGTCTTTCATTGTATTAGCTTTTCCCTTGTTTTTTGCTTTACTGAGGGGGCAGTCTCTGAATAGGTGCCCATGTTCATGGCATCTACGACATCTAAATGGAATATGTTCATAGTCTACTGTTTGCACCCATTCTTCATAAAAAACTTCCAAGATTACCTCATCTGGAAAGGCTCCAGATATATCCATTTCCACACATATCCTTGCAAAGGAAGTATATTTTCCCCTTCTTGTGGCTTGAGAAGCTTTGACAAAGCAACCTTATTTATTTCCTATAGTAGTTAATGATTATGTTTGCTAGTAATCAAGAGGTAGAGAATAGAGCCTTACCCAGACTAGTATTGAAGTAAAAGTCTCTCGCCCATGGACAAAATTCATCATCCATGGCCGCATATAGAGGCCATCTGCTACATAGAAGTAGGGCCCTCCATCAAACACAGTGTATTTATGTTAAATATTTGTGAACACTACCGTGAAGAATCCCTTTAACCCAAGATGTAGGTCAATTCTTCGTTTAGGTTTCCAGTGATATTTGATCCATGTCTGTAGAGATTTTTCAGTGGGCCATAAACCCATGAATTTACATATGATAGCATAAGTCCTCATGTGATCTCTGTGCGCTTGCAGAGCAGGATCATTTAAGACTACACTAGGTGTGATCTCAGCTTGGGGCTTACATGGTCCCTTTTGTTTTTTGTCTTCTTCCTCCTTGTCTTTTGTATCCTTATTTTTCTTGGTTTTCATTCCTTCTGTCTCCTCTTCCATGTTCCTTTTCCTTTCCTTTGCGGTATTGCTGTCATTTTCTAGAGGTTTCTTGCCTCTGCTGGCTATGACATCCTTGTAGGAGGGAGTGGAGCTCCCTCCTCTGTGTCCCTCCATGAAGATCAACCTCTGTAACTATCTGAAACCCTCACTGTTCTCCCGCTCTGTCTCCCCCTACTCCCCCCCCTCTAATATTAATTTTATTTTTGATATTATAAGTTATACAACACTTTCATACTTTTTCTACGTTTCTCCATAAGTCTCTCAAAATTTTGTAACCATATACTTCACAACCATATAAGGTAATAGAGTGGCAAGAGTATAAAGGATGTATTTATTTTTATCCCATATAAAAATCTTTGCTAAATTAAAACTATTATCTAAACCATATTAATCCTTTGACCCTCCATTTATCCTTTTATCAATGCTACAGTTCTATTTCAAATTGTGACGAAGATTGATTCTAAGATATTTCTATAAAATCAGCCAAGCTGTTGTCATACATGAAATGAGCGTAAGCGATTTTTTTGGATTTAATTATCATAACCTTCATTTTCTTTGTGTTAATAGTAAAAAATGTATTAGAGCTAAAATCCTTGAGGGTTTTTAGTTTCTTATATAAATTGCAGGAATTATTTGCAATAAGAATAATATTATTAGCGTAAAGTAGAAGGATGATGAAAATACTATTGAGTGTGTGTTGGGCCAACACAACATCCTTATTCTGAACAACCCTCTCACTTGTTAATGCATATGCCACAAAGAGTAGGGGATAGGCACAAATTTTCTTAAGTTATATATTACAATTAGTTTATTCCGACTAGTCCTTACTGTTCTTGAAATTGTATATAATGTTCTTCTACAACCTTATAGCCACAAATTTCAACTCAAGATGAAATCTTAGCTCTTGTAACTTTGTAGAAATGATTTTAATTTTATCCACAAGATTAGGGGATTCATAAATATTTTTAAAGTATGAATTCTAGTCACCATGGGGAATCATATTGTTTTATTTACTTTCACAAGTAAAAATTTCCTTCTAGAATTTCTTAGGATCTAGTTTCAACAAACGAAAAATATTTTATTATTTTCTACTTATGTCACCATTTTTTCCTCTTGATTAGTGATTTGTGTCTATTTATATTTGGGGTATTAAGGACCCATAAAAATCCTCCTTGATGGATTTACCACAAATCTTACATTCTTTATCATACCAAGGGTGGTTCATTTTATTTCATTTTTATATAACACCTTTAAAGAGAACTTGTTGATGGAAGTAGAGAGGTTTATTATAAAATTATGGTAGATATTTCCAATATTGTGATTATTTGATAAGATATTTAGTTCAATATTTAAATCCCTTAGAAAAATGTCAACTTTATTTTTTTCAAAAATCAAGTCTTTTGGTTATTAGAACTCTCTTCAATTGTATTTTTGTGCATGCAAGAGTATAGAGTTAAGCTTAGATCTCTGATAAAAGTTAGACTTATGATTGCTCAAGAGGTCAAATTTTGTTATTTGGTTGTATACTTTGATAATATATATCACACACTTCTATGACACAACTACCAATCCCATGAATATAAGTCATGTAGCTAGATTTTTTCCAACCCATTGGACCATGGAAAATTATCAGATCTAGGGAACTATGGAGATTTATTAGCTTAGTACCAAAAAATTATATATCAAGTATTCAATGTTTCTTTTGTAACTTGTAACTAAAAGAAGGGACTCATCTCTCAAAAAAATGACTAGATTTGGAATCTATTTAGCTATAATAACCCCCCTCATTTCCTCTTAGTAAGTTCTACCTAGAAGAAAATGAGGGTCCCTCCCTTTAAAGAAACTAATAGTACACCTTGTAAGCTTGACTAATGTGTCCTCATGCCAAATCATTTTTGTCCTGACATTAACACCCTTTGAGATAAGCCTTAAGAATGATTTTGAGAAGTCACTTGGCCCAAAAAATGTAGGGTCTATAATTTGGTCATCCTCGTGATACAAGGATCCACTAAAGACCAATATTATGATGTCCAATGATACAACCTGTGAGAATCTAATTTTTCCTAGTGAAATGAAACCTAGTGAAAATACCTTAAATTAATTTTGGACTTTCAAACTTTCTTTTTCAAGCCTTGTACCACCCTAATGATGATTTACACGATGACATAGGATAGTTTTATTTATTAGTATCACAATATAACTCTCAAGAGATGAAAAAATCTAACCTCTTTTTTCCCAGACATACTTTTTACCTTATATCACTTGACTAAGAACTTGTTCAAGGATATAACTCTGCAAAGGTTATCAACTTCTCTTAGTAATCTTTGAAAAATACTTATTCAAGTATTGTATCACTCTAAAATATCGTTATCACAAAGTAACATCCTAATTATGGGAAAGACAATGATACACCAACCCATGGTTGCTAATTCTAGAGATACGCTCACAAAATTTGACTTTAAAACTTATCTAAAATTTTACCTTAATGTATCACATCAATTATGGGAAATTTATCTACATATTACCCCATAGAGTCTTCTCTTGGTGTTATATCAACCAAATGATGCTAATTCTAGTGATATAGCCAGCCTTATGCTTTTTATATGACACACTAAGCCTAACTTATATGCAACACAAACAATGGGGGCAGGGGGGGAGGCATGTGGGTTGTTTACTCCCCCATGGTTGAGGTGTAAATAAGGTTATCCCATAAAGGTTATCCTTATGTAGTGTAAATAATGCTCATTTAAGGGATATAAAACAAAAGCAATTGTTAAATTTATTTCTTGTTTGTTAAATGTTTGAATCTGTAATTTTAGTATTTTATTAAAAATTAATTATTTGAAGCTTTTAATTTGGTGTGGATAGTGAAACAACATTTTTTTTGGTGTATATAATAATTTTAATTTTGGTGTCGGCAGTGAAATGATATTCTTAAAATATTTTTATATTAATTAATATTAAAAATTAATTTTAATTTATCTAATTAATTTGAAATAAAATAAAACTACTTACTTTAATTCATGGATTACTTCATATTCATGAGATTTTAAATGTGATAACATTAAACACTAGATATTGACAATACATTTAATTTATGCAACTAAATATTAACATTACTCCATATTTATTAGATTAGATTTTATAATATGCAATGGATATAAACTCTTATAGGTTGGATTGGCTAAGAATGACTAAACACAAGACAATGGAACAATTGACCTTTCTCTCCTCCTTGGATGAGGAACTGCTGATAGATATAGCGGTTCATGCTGAAGAACAATATAGACGCTCAAAATCACTAGATGAAGAGCATGTGGGGCTCCTGGGGGCTTCACTGACAAAGACATACCATATCACATGCATTCACATTGGGGCATACAAATGAGGAAAAAATTAAAGAATATATTCAGCATATAATAGCGATGTAAAGAGTTTTTTTATGTTGTATAGAAATATCTATATTATAAGGTATTTTTTATGCAATACATTAGCCAGGTGGAGGAAAAAAAACAAGGGGGTTGGAGAAATAGAGGTTTAGGAGTATTGTGGGAGTATCAAGAGTGGGAGGGAGAGAAAAAACTATGGTAATATTAGGTCCATAGTAGCCTAATATTCAAACCTATGACCCTAGTATTGACATGCAATTCATGGTAATGTTAAATTCTTAACATTACCATGAAATGACTCGGGATGTTTGAGACTAGTTCTAACCTCATTAGATTTCATATGGAGAAACTAGAATTTTATATCTCACTCAAATCCAACAGACTTATTAGTTTTTCAGGATTTCAATATTGGGGGATTGCAATGTTCTAATTTGACTTTGTCATGTACTAGGGTATGGAACTCATATTTAATCAAGAGAACCAAACCGTCTATGTACCTTGATGTTAGGGACATTGGGTTTCAGCTCCTCTGTCATGAACCTACTAAAAATGTACCTATCACTCAAACAAAATCTTGACTTGACATGCTATGTTTTTTCTATGTTAATGCTTAGAGGGTGATATTAATGACAAAGATCCCAATATATGCAATGATTTCAATGATATGTATGTATGTATTTGTTTTAGCATGATTTTTTTGGATGCTAGAGGTCGTCCAGAGCCTATTTTTTGATGTATTTTCAGTTAAGAGATGGATTGCACTTGATGTTATTTTGGTTATGTGCACCCTTACATGCTATATAAATGAGAACTTGCAATTTGTGGACTTGTGGTTGATGAAAATTATAACTACTAGATGAATGATGTTATATGTTTTAATCCATGTTTTTATGTTTTTTTATCACAAATTCATTATTATAGAATTTTGTGTTGACATATATGCATCAAAATATATAAAAATATATATTATATAAAATTCACTCCCAACATTTGAGATTTGGAAAATGTCACTCCTCTCTCCTACTTTCACTCCCACTTCTCACTTTTGTTGTCACTTCCCACTTTCGCTCCTGTTCCGAAGCAGCCTTTCTCTAGAAAAAACATGCATCACATTACTAATACATCTATGATCTATGTTTAATGCATGTGTTAAGGATTTTTACGTGTTGCTAAGTTAATGATCCTCCCAATGATGGGTCAGTAGAGAAGACAACATATATGGAACCTTCATCATTTCTTTGTGTTAGTGATGAACGGGTTGAATGAAAGTGAAGGAGATAGTGATACCTACTATTTCTTAGTATAGGGAACACAAATGCCACATGAGATAATGAAATAGACTATTTTTGGAAGAGGGTGCATGCATGCTACGGGCACACATGTCACACCTTCAATTAATTTTATTTTAGATGTTTTTTCAAATTTAGCAGTTTTAGTTTTTGATAGAATTTTTCTATTATTAGAGCTTTTCTTTTGTTATTTTTAGAATGTGTGATCTATTCTTACTAAGAGGGTGGAAATCCTTAGTAAATTATAATATTTGTGCATGAGAAAATATCATCTTAGGTAGAGGACACAGATCTCAAGGAAGGGATGAATGTTTGCATGCTCCAGTTCGTCTTTTGATGGAGACACACGTACTTGGCACTCTTACCATGCAACTATGGTGCACTAGGTGATCAGGTTAGGGCTATGATTTGAAAAAGTCCAACCATATAGGGTTTTGCATGTGTCCGTATTCATTGTACTTTCCATCCTCTTCCTATTCTATAAGCGATATTAAAGGTGCGCCATTCTGTTGGTTATAGAGATTTTGTTTTAAACTATTGTAGTGAACCTTTTTCCAGTATTCAATAAACTACAGATTCTATTAAGAGTTCAAATCTATGTATTTTCCATTCAAATTTTCCATAGTATGTATATGTAAATCAACCAACTTATATCTGCCTCTTTTTATTGAAACTTTCAAGTTTTCAGCTACTTAGTATTTAGGTTATTCTTTCTAGGTGCAGAATCTGCTTAGCATTATTAATGAAAATAAAAGGGTATAAATATAAAGGGGTATAGAAAATTTTAATGAAAGAATGGATACTTACAATATCTAGTGAAATCAGGGGCTTTTTAAATTGGTAAGGTGTACGGGGTTCGTATTGCTAGGGGGTTAAATAAAGTGATTTTTAGAGGTATTTTCCTATATTTAGTCAAATTAAGGGTATTTTTTAGTATGCCATGAATGCATGTGCTATGTTAGAGGTTCATTGGGTGAAGCCCCTGTGGTGAGGCTCCAACTACCTGACCTCCCCAAATTTGTGAACCTCCCTCCATGAAATCCCCCACATCCATGCAAATGAAAGGCAATCAAAGCTAACACTTAGACTTATTGTCTGGTCACTGAAGTGAAGGGAAGAATCCATCAAATTTAAAAACCAAGCTTTGGTAGGATGATGGGATTTCTAGCGCATGAGTGTTTTCCAAATGAAAAGATTGGCTGAAACATGGTAGAAGCCTCTCCTCAAATACCATCTGAGAATTAGTTCTCTCAAAAATGGTTGGTTTGCACTCCATTTTTTCTCTGCATAGGACACAAATCTTATTGCCTCTAGGCCATGGGTTCAAGGTCGTAGATACATGTCACTCTAGTGATGGTATTTTGGTTTCGACCCCACCACAAGCACGCCTTAGAGGAACATCCTTTAAGAAAAACTTATGGGATTTCCTCTTGAACTTTGGACCCAGAAATCAATAATGGATATTGAAAACTCAATAGGAAAATTTTAATACCTTGATGAAAGAAACCTTGGAGGGATTGTAAAAGATACTACATGGGTATTGATCGAAATATCACAGTCAAGGAGGATTCCTACAGAATTGACTTATATTGGGGACCATGCTTGCACAAGAAAATTGTTGATTATTGGTCAATTCCTTTTTGATGCCTCATTTGTTATGGAACTAGTCATCTGACGATGATCTACCTAGGGAGGCACTCTAGAGGGGACTCCTCCGAAGTTGCTGAGTGACGAGTGAATTTTCTGGCTCATTCGAATATTCTTCATGACAAGTTGGATACTCTCCCATCTGTAAATATTAATACAAATGTTTTTCACCTATCAAAACACTCTTCTCTAAGAAGCATCCCCATTATAGTCTCCTCCACCCTACCAAAAAATTGTTCCTCACATCCTGCCCCCAATAAACCCATCCTAGCAATTCATCATCCCACATCCCCTATTTCTCGCCTCATCTCAGAGAGAAACCACAACACTTTCACAAATCCCAAATCCATTTCCCCCAAAACTCACTGTAACTTAATCATAAAATCTTCCTCATCCATCAAATATAAGCCTTTGTCAGCACTTCTCACTCACAATTCCATGTCCACCCCAGATAACAAAAACCAAAATTTATTATTCCCCTCCAACAATGACACAAACACCAGTTGATCAATCCTTCTCTACCCCCCTCAAATTTGGGGCTCCTTATGGATGGACATTCTCCCCTTTCTCAGAGGAATTGGAGCTAGATGTACTAGCTAGGGAGTCACAACTCTCATTGGAACCAATGACTATTAAAAATTCAAATTTTGATCTAGATGACCCTCCTACCCATCCTGCTGCCCATACAAATGTCACCATCCATCGAAAGAAATGCCCTAAACTCAAAAAAATAAAAAATTGAACCATTTCCCCATCTAATCTGTTGGAACAATTTCAAAATTCACTATCCAACCTTACACGAATCAACACCCATACACCTCCTAGAATAAACACTAAGATTTGATTTCCCCAAAAACTCGAGTCCTTAGAGTAGAGCCCCCCAAACATGACCTTCAATAATGACCATAATGTCTCTGAATGTTAGGGGTTTCAGGTTGGCCCATAAAAGATGATCCCTGAAAAGCTCAATTGGAATTAATAATCCTAATATTGTTCTCATTCAAGAAGCGATAACTAGTAAAGGCAAGGCGTGGGGATACCTACTACAGGCATCTCCAAACTGGAATGTACGCACAGTCAATCCTTATGGATTATCTAAGGGATTAGTAGCAATTTGGAATCTAGAAAAATATAAGTTCAGGGCCTTCATCACAACTGCAGGCTTACTCATCACGATGGGTCGTAGAGGATCCAAATTCTGCCTTCGAATCATCAAAATATATGCTCCATACTCAAACATAAATGTGTTATGGATCAAAGTAGAGCACAGTGGTTTCCTTCAGATTAAGTCACTGATACTTGCAAGGGATTTCAATTTCCCCACTGATTCCTCAAAGATATGGAGCTCCCATTGCATGCCTGACTTCCTCGAGACTTACGTCAAGGAATTATTCAATCAGAAAAGTCTCTAAGTCATCAAACCAATCCCAATTGGACCCACATGAAAAAATGGGCAATGGGGCTTGTTGTACCTTAAGAAACCAATTTCCTGGCTGTAGAGAAATTATGCTTAAGACATTAATAATTATTATTTTTTTTCACTTTATTGGTTGTTGTATTCTCAAATGAAGGACCTAGAAAACTTGGTATTTAACCCTTAATACATATGTGACCAGAAAATCTCAGAATTCCATTTGTTGCTAGATATAAATGATGAATGTAGAAAGCTTGAAGGAGAAGTTAAAGATAACATGCTACTTAACACATGAACTATTTTTTTTTCAATTTGTCTACTCCTATATTCATACAAAAAAGTTACAGTGAAGCCATTACCTCGAGAATTCATGCCATGAAGTTGGCATAGAGCAAACAAATCTTGGCATCCTGACTGTGGAACCGGAAAAATGACTTACATCAGAGTATTTAATTTCAAGGAACATTGATAATTCCAGAAAGACTCGAAAAACTGACCCATACAACGATACTGGACTGAGTTAAACACGGTTGTTTCAAGAACAGATTTTTACATAAACAAAAACATAAACAGACCCGGACTTGTAGAATAGACAAAAAACTTGAAACAGGCGTGAACAATGTAAATTGAAAAGGAGGTGAGCTTCGTCTTTGGTGGTAGAACCAAAAAACCAGAGGCACTGGCTGGTTCAATCTTCATCTGAGGTTGACAGTTGTTCCTCGAAAATTTGGCACCCAAATTGACCTGAGTCCTTGGAGTCAGAAGAATGGACCGCTGAGCTTGAAGGCTCTCCTCTCGCAAGCTCGCTTGGGCCAACATTGGCTTCAGTATTCATAGTAGGCATGCCTCTGGTGACTTGGCGCAGGGTGGAAATATGACTTGCCAGCCTCTGTTATGCAGGAACCCCATGTTGAACCGCCCCTGAACCCATGGCATTCTCACATTTTTCAATTTTCACAGAGACGATGAAGGAGGAATTTTCCAGAGAACAAGGAATGCAGAAGTGGGCAATGGGATGTGTGTGATAAATACAGACTTCACCTCTAGCTTGCCCCCTTCCCCTGCCCTTACCACTTCTAGTGGCTGGATAGACCGATGCATCCGCAGAGGGGTCCAGAGTGGTGGAGGAGCACTGGTGAGTGGCTTGACCACGTGAACCGCCGCATCTGCTTACCATTCTCAGCCTTTCTCTCGGCATATTTATGGGATGAGGACTGATAAACGGAGGATGAAGGGCGGAGAAACAACTGAGGGGCGTGTGCACAGAAAGAAACGAAGATTGAGCCCAATTAAAGCTATGAACGTCAGGAACCAGAGCTGAATGGAGGCCGCAGATGGTGAAGGTGCATGTAACCCAGTAAAGACAAACCAATATGGAAGAACTCTCATCATGCCCCAGTGTCGATGGGAAGCAGGTGGACGAGCTATCGCTCGGAGAGTCACTGGGGACTACAGCCTTGATGGAGCCGAAGGCATGCGTCTGAATAGCGGCTGTGAGGAAAAAACTGAGTGCCATCACGCCAATAACCAGAAGCAGGGAAGGCAGCATTAATGTTGCCATTAAGAGGTTTGTACAAGGCCAACTTTCCAACCCATGACGCTTACACCTGGCGCAGTTGGGCTGCCACTTGCCGACCTTGCGCACCTCCATCGTACCTCTATGGCTATCAATCACCCGCATCCGGGAGCGAGTAGTCCTGTTGCACCAGAGAAGTGCATTCATATTTGAGTTGTTCATCATCTGAGTCACCGAGAGGTCCTGAGAAATATGGGGGCTGCTGGTTTACCCCTTGATTGGCCAGTCTATCTGCTACTTTGTTGGCAGTGCGCCTTACATGCTTGAAGGTGATGCTTTGGGGGTTCCAGAGCCATTCCTCCAGTAATTCCAATCTGCTGAGCAGCCTCCAACTAGAAGGTATCTTGGTTGCCGAGGTACCTGCTTGAATCTTGGTGGCCGTTGTTATTAGGATAAGGGAATCTCCCTCTACCTCTAGAGGGAAGAAATTTTTTTGATCTGCGATGCAACTCCCTTTCCACAGTCCTTCCAATTCAGTAGTGTTGTTGGTATCTTTGCCAATTGTTCCATAGTAGATATGCAATGCTACGCCCACATCATTCCTGAAGACCCCCCCATAGCTCGCCGGCCCAGGATTACCCTTGGCTGCCCCATCAAAATTCAATTTGTATGAGTTGGATGCAGGAGGAGACCAATTGAGAGGAGAGGCAAAACTGGTTGGAGGTCGAGCTTTAACGTGGGCCAAAAAGGATAGGTCTAGATTCCAAGCATTCATGATGAGGCGTTCTTGAGGAGAGTCTAGCAGGTCCGTGTCTTGCCAATGTCTAATAGCTAGAGTTTCTTGGAGATTTTGCTTTAGAAGAAGCCACAGAGTATCAATTGGCCTACTGATATTGTTGAAAATTCTGTTGTTCCTTTCCTTCCAGAGTATCCAGTAGAGAAAGTTGGGGATAGGTTCCACAAAGAGTTTAGAAGAGGGCTTTGGAAAGGGTGCTTTGGCCATTTTCTAATGGTATCTGTTATATCTCCCATCTGTTTTCCTGATCTTCTATTACATTGGTCAGTTTTCTCCCATAACTGAGTAGCTAGAGGAAAAGTCTCCATGAGATGCAAGATGGATTCAAAGTTGAGATTGCAGTTGGGACATCTCGATGGGACAATGAATCTTCTTTTTTGTAGATTGTCCCAAGTGACGATGCGCCTCTTGCTTAAGAGCCATAGAAAGGTGGAAACCTTAGGCCATATTCCTGGTTGCCAAACCTGGTCCCAGAGTTGATCCTTGTTTGTCTAACTGGTTGACTAGCGAAGCTGGTATGCTTCCTTGGTGGTGAACATTCCTCTTGGAATATGTCCCCATCGCAGCTTGTCCTGCTCATCTGAGTATTTGATTCTTCTGTGGTTTAACTCCTGATCGATCTCTGTGTATGTTTCCCCTTGCCAATTAGCCTACCAGGTTCTAGCGGGTTTCCAGAGTTGAAAGTCTTGGGGCGTTTGCTGCTGCCAGAATTGATGAACATGGGTGAGATTAGCTTGCTGCATGGAAACCTGCCAGATTGGCTTGTGGAAAAGAGAGGCTAGTTTTGGGAGCTGTTGCCAAGAGTCCTCCCAGAACCTAGTTGTGGTTCCTGAATGAATTTCCCAGAAGCTATGCTCTTGAATGAAGGCGCTGTGAAGCTTGGCAACATTCCAAATCATAGAGCCTGGGGTTGTAGTGCTGATTCTTATGAGGTCGTCCGATTGACTTCCTAGAGCATATTTTTCTTGCCAGAGCCGCAATCAGGGTATATGTGGTTTGGAGACCCAATTCCACCATATACGGGCTCCCATTGTATTGTTGCTTTGGAGAGGGTCCCTTAATCTGAGCCCACCCCCTGATTTAGGCTGGCAGACCTCCCTCCAATTAACAAGAGTCCATTTCCTATTGAGACCAGAAGATCCCCACAGAAAGTTTCTTTGAAGATTGCGGATTGCCTTAAGAACCCATTTTTGCGCTGCCATAATAGAAAAAATATACAGAGGCATGGCCTAGAGAACAGATTTGATCAGAATGAGTCTGCCAGCCATATTGAGTGAGTGGAATCTCCAGGAAGAGAGTCTTGATTCCAATTTGTCGAGAAGAGTCCTCCGAAGGCGTATTTATGGCCGAGTCCAACAAAGGAGCCCCAAAGTATTTCGAGGGAAGCGCTGCTGTAGAGAATCTCAAAATTCTAACGATGTTCCTTTAAGTTGTGGCTGGGGTATTGAAAAGAGTTTGGATTTGGAGGAATTGATAGAGGTACCAGAGGCTGCAGAGAAGAGAGAGAGCAGGTCTTTGAAGGCTTTAGCCTCTTGAGATGAAGGGTGGCCAAAAAACATAGTATCGTCTACAAACTATTGGTGGGATAAGGGATGAAGACCATGGAGAGAGATGCCCTTTAGAGCTTGAGAGGATACGGTAGAGTGAAGCAGATGACTGAGCCCTTCTGCCATGAGGACAAAAAGGAAGGGGGATAGGGGATCTCCTTGACGAATACCTTGGGACAGGCAGAAGGGCGATGAGGGTGAGCCATTGAGCATGACCGAAAAATAGGGAGAGGAGATGAGATTCATGATCCATCTCATCCAAGTGGCATTGAAGCCAAATGCCAATAGCATCTGATGTATATAGTTCAGCTAAGTTTGTCAAAAGATTTGAAGACATCAAGCTTTAGAATCATACCTGGCTTTTTTAGAAGCTTCAGAGAGTGGATCGTTTCATTTTGAAATAATAATGCTGTCCATTATCTGACGCCCTTCTACGTATCCAGTCTGCTCCGACGAGATGAGAAGAGGGAGCAGAGGTTTGAGCCTGTTCGCCAGTACTTTGGAGATTAGTTTGTATATGACGTTGCATAATGCAATCAGCCTATATTTGTCAGACGTATTTGGTTCATCCTCTTTTGTAACTAGCGCTAAGAAAGTAACATTTATGGAGGGGAGAATCCAGTGGATAGATCTTGATTCTTCCACTAATTCCCATAACTCTATCTTGATGAGCTCCCAAAACTCGTGAAAGAAGTTGGCGGTGAAACCATCAGGACCAGGTGCCTTGCCATCCTTGAGTTGGGCCATCGCGGCTTCTACTTCCTGCATTGAAATAGATTGGAGCAGTTTATTGTTGTGGTCCTCCGTTATGATTTTAGGAAAGTTCTGCATGATAGTTTGAATGGTTTGATCTCTGCTTCCTGGTTTTTCCCTAAGAGTTTCCTGAAAGTACTCTTTGAATTCCTTTTCCATATCTTCATGCACTTCTAATCATTCCCCTTGACGATTGTTAATGAAAGCAATATTGTTGTGCATTCTTCTTTGAATGGCGGATCTATGGAAGAATTTTGTATTCTTCTTCCCTTCTTGAGCCACCAGATCCTGGACTTTTGTCGCCACAGGATTTCTTCTTGCTACCTGCGTGCTTCAATTTCAGTCCAAAGGGTCTGCTGCTGATGCACATGCTCTTCTATCCTTCCCCCCAAGATGATAGTCTGTTGAAGTGAGCACATTTGCTGCTCCAACTTTTTTCGATTCTCAAAAATGTTGCCAAACTGAGTACGATTCCAGACTTTGAGAACTTGTTTGAGGTTTTTTAGTTTCTATTGGAATTGGAACATTTTGGCTCCTTCAGGGGGGATAAAGGATTTCCAAGCCTCACTGACGACTGCTTTGAAGTTGGGATTTGAAAACCAAAAGGCTTCAAATCGAAAAAGGTCTATTTCCTTTTCTACCTGGCTACGACCATTGTAACATAATGGGCCAGTGATCTGATCCTCCTTGGGGCATTATGGAAGCATGAAAGTCCCCTCCCAGGTGTATGGAATTGTCCGAGATGAGGAACCGATCTAGTCTGGAAGCAATATGCTAAGTTCCCCTCTGCTTATTGGTCCAGGTGTATATACCATTAGAAGTCTGAATATCCATTAATTGGTTGCTTTGAATAAATTCTTTGAGGCCAATACTGTCACCTTCTAACTTCGATCTGCCGCCGTGTTTCTCCTCCAGAGTCGTTATGATATTGAAGTCACCGCCACCAATCCAGAGGGGGAACTGCCTATTAGAATTGAGAACTGTGAGTGTATCCAAAAGCTCCAGTTTTTGTTGTAAATTTTGCAGAAAATAAACATTTGAGAGATGCCCGTGAATGTTTGTCCCGATGAGATAGAAGGACGCTTGGATGAGGAAGTGGGTAGCATGAAAGTCTTGAAGAGTGAGAACCTGCAGGTTCCACATGATTTCCAGCCCTCCGGAAGCTCCTGAGGCATCCAGTGAAACTGAGCAGCTTCTTGACCAGACCTTATTAAGGATTCTTTCTATAACAGTGTTGTTACCTTTCGTTTCTTGAAGAAAAACTAAAGATGGTTTTTCTTGCTGTATCAAGTTTTTTAACATTCTATGTTTTGAGGGGCTATTGAGCCCTCTCACATTCTAGGAGATGAGCTTCATGAGGAACAGTGGGGTTGGGGTTTGTAGAACTTTGTCAACTTAGGGAATCTCCCAGATTCCATTAGTATTTCTCCTATGATAATGGTCCTTTGCAAATCTATTTTGCACTCTCTTTTCTTCGTTTCTTTTAGGATTTTCTTTCCATCCTAGGGGCTTCCGGCTTGTATACCTAGCCATTTATTATGCTGAACTTTGGTTAGAACTCCTTCCAGCCTTTCGATTTGCCATGGGGGTATTGTGTTGTATTCTTTCTGCTTACATGTTGTTTCCAATTTGAGGATATCCAACCTTCCAGGCTAACATTCTCTGGATCCTCGTCCATTATTGTAGGAGTATTCTGATCTTCCATGAATGCGTTGTCATGCAAATTAAGAGCTAGAGCAGCATCTAACTCCATTGAAGAAGACTGCAGGCCGGTCTTTGGAACAGTTTTCTCCGAGGAGGAAGAATTTAGGCCAGTCTCTGGAACAGGATTCTCCGAGTCGAAGGAAATTAGAAGGCTGGAGGGAGCGGAGGCTGAGGATGGCCGAAAAGCTTTGATAATATAGGAGGATGAGGGGGGAGGAGGGATCACCCGTGGATCTGAACTTTGGTTCTATGAGGGGTCTTGAGTGGAGAGAGTTGTAAATCTATTCCGGGATTCAGGCTTTTTGGGGCTGTCTGGGGCTGCAGGATTTTTCTTTGCATGCCGCCGGTGATTACGGACTTTAGTGAATTGTTCAGAGTCTTTGTTGGTCTCATTAGCAGAGGTTTTGGGCAAAGTATTCAGAGGACAATCCTGAAAGAGATGGTCATGTTCATGGCATTTTCGGCAACGAAAAGGAATATGCTCGTAGTCTAATGGTTGAATCCATTCAAAATCATCATGAAAAAGACTTACCGAATCTGCAAGAGCTTTGGTCACATGCATTTGGATGCAGATCCTAGCGTATGAGGTGTATCTTCGAGTTTTGGTTTCCTCAGCAACTTTTATGAAAACCCCCAAGCTATTTCCGATGTCCTTTAGCGATTCCTCTTTCTAGTTCCGAAGGAAGGGAGTACATACGTATCCATACTGGAGCCCAACTGAAGTCTTCTTTATCTGGGTTGAACCTAGCTTTCCAGTCATGAAGGTACAGATCTGAGGAGTTAAAGAAGTACGGGCCACCTTCAAATATGCAAG
This sequence comes from Pinus taeda, assembly GCA_000404065.3. NCBI lineage: Eukaryota > Viridiplantae > Streptophyta > Pinopsida > Pinales > Pinaceae > Pinus > Pinus taeda. Next base: position 155,964 of record APFE031627199.1, on the reverse strand, counting down.
ATTGTCCTCCACACAGTGGAAAATGGCAGTGAAGAAGCCTTTAGGGCCAAGCTGTAGAGTGACTAGTCCTTTGGGCTTCCACTTTGAAGCAATCCAGCCATGCAGGGCCTTTTCAGTTGGCCAGAATCTGAGGAATTTGCTTATGAGTGCATGGTCCTTCGTAAATTGGATTTAGTTGTTGATTCGATGACTGGGGAGATCGACTTTGATTCTTTCTGCAGTTTTCGGAATGCATGTTGTCGAGGTCGCCTTTGGCTGTGACGTTGGAGACTTTTTGTTCACGCCTTTGTCTTTGGAATTCGCTTCACATGCTTCTGAGAGGTCAGCTTGATTATTGATGGGTCAGATCCCTGACCAGTTTCTGGGTAAACGCCTAGAGGGAACAGAGGATCTGCAAGCCTGGAAATGTTAGAGACGGAGGCGTTGAGAGGAGGGGGGGAAGATCCCGCCCCTCCCGAGGGCGCATCCATGGGAAAGGAGTCAACAAGAGCGTTGTGGCTTGAGCTTTGAAAGCCAAGAGGAGGCAGGGGTTAGGGTTAGCTCGTATGGAGTAGAGCGAGGCATTTGCAGGAGCTCCAATTTTGTGGTTCCTCTCTTAACACATAAACTATTATTCGTCACTTAGAGGAATAATGAAAATGAGAACTGAATCATAGATAATATGCTGCTTAACACAGAAACTACTATTTGTGACCCTTGGAGAAGTTAAAGATAATATGTTGCCTAACACAAAAACTATTATCTATAACTTAGAAAGGAAGGTGAAAACTTCAAGTATAGGAGCGCTCTTTTAACGAATTTTAACTTTATCTACATAAGCAAATAAACACCTGCAACTTCATTACTATACTTGAAAGAAGAAAACATAAGATGACACATGACAAAGAAGTTACAAAATTATACCCAACAATTCATGGAAACTTCTGATTATTTCATTAATCAACAGTTATATCAAGAATACAATGGCCTAGTCTCCGGGTTCTCCAAAATTCAAACCCCTTCTCTATAAATCTTCCTCCTTTTATACATTTGTGAAACAGTTGCTGATCTTTGAAACTATCAAACTTCTAAATTGTTTCCCTAACTATCTGAAGTAAAAAAATATTACAAAAAATTACACAGAGGGTAAAAGACACCTCAAAGAACATGAAATACTAGGAAATAACTGAACTTAGAAGATGACAATAACTGTTGGCTTTTCAGCTCTGTTAATCAGCTCTTGAGTTCCTCTGTGGATGCTTTAATAATGCTTAATCCATTTAATCTGTAATTAACTGCACTATACTTTGACTTGTGCATAAACTGGGGCTTACGTATATATCGAATGCGCTTATATTGGCCAAAACACAAAGAAAACATGCCCAATTGCATTTTCTTCATACTCGACTTTAACACTGATTTTCCCTTTATACAAAAAAATTAACGCAAACCTTTGGCTTACCGTGTGTTGATGCCTTGAAAATCGCTGCAACAACATTGGGGAAACCACCCAGTCCGGACCTTAGTGTAGCTCCTTTTCCGTTTGGGATAGTGGCTCTGACTGGGGGTAATGGGACCAGTTTCCCAGAAATAGATAAATGGGATGAGTGAATGTTTTATAGATAACACTAGTGGTAGGCAAAAGGCTAAAACTATTGACAGAAATAGAAGTAAATTAAACTATCTTGGGAATCTATTGAGCTCTACAGCGTAGCTTTTGATGTTCTATGTCTAAAAGAGAAGCATATAGATGACTGTATCTTTACGACATAGATATTGAATCATTTAAGATTGTTGTGCTTAAATAGTTAAGCAGAGCGATTGAAGCGAAATTACCACACTTTATACATTCATATCATTATCATATACATGATTTAAAAGTAAAGGCACATCACTAAACACCCAATAGTGGAATGAATAATATTTGTTTTTATAGCGCATGCATATAATCAACGATACCAAGAATAATTACATAACAATTTACATACACAGAATGACTTCAGACACAGATAGAAATACCATATGAGCTGCTTGCCACTCCCAGATATCAATCGTTATGTGTAGTTCTTCCCTTAACGCATAAACATTCTTCAATCAACGACAATAGTGCACAATTGCATAAAGAAATTTCTTCATTAAAGTAAGAACAACTAGTCGAGTTTCATAAAAAAATAAGGGCTGAAGCACAGTAGTGCAAACTTCAGTCTCTTAAGTCTCTTACAAAATTTTACGACCCTTTCTAAAAACATGAAAGGGTCTATAAATACAATACTAATCTAAATATCTATAAAACAAAAATGCTACTTAAACTGATATCAATAACTTTTGTTGCTATCTTGGCTGGCGATCTGGGGAGCTGGAGGATGATTCATTGGGTCGGCTGCTTCCTTTGAACCTAAGCTGATTAATGGCAAGCATTAGCTCAATTTCCGAAGGTTTGTTGAGGCACGAACTGAGCTGGGAAGCATAGGTGGCATCTTGAATGTCGGGAATCATACACTCGATGGCATCTGTTAAACATTTCAGGGCGGCTCTTTGTGTATGAGGCTTAACTAGGAAGTGCCAATATGTTTCCATGTTTAAACTATTAATCCCGGCGATTAATCTTCCTCTGCCTTCTAACTCAGGATAACATGTTTGCTCCCATTCATTTGTTTTGAATCTTTTCTGGTGACACTGGGAATATATTGCTAAGTTGAGAGTGTTGTTAACTAGAATCAACTAAATTGCTAGAAGTTAATCTACATCTTGAATCGCTGCTCTCTCTGCCTTTTAACACCTGAGTGTGCCATTCCGTGAAAAGTATATCTTTATGAACCTCAAGTATCCTGGGCAAATTGGATGCTTTTCCCGAATTCGAATCTTGCCATTCAAGATGTGCAGTAATAGCCTCATCGGCTTCGATTCAATCATCCCTAGCTTCTCTACCTGCTCATTTATGGATGTAGTTAATTCGCAGAGTGGCTCCGCTTGAGCGATTTGTTGACACAAGAGTTTAATTTGCGATATTAGCTCATTGTTTATCAATGTTGCTTCTTTCCTAAACTCTGTTACCTACGAATCTCCTTTTATATTTTGTAGTTGCGATGTTATTTGAGCGATTTTCTCATCCTTGGTTTTCACCATTTGCTCGTTCACTGCTTTCAACTTTTCCAACGCCTCCCGTAATTCGTTCTGTTTCTGGATCGCAACCTGGTCAATCCTTTGCTTCTCTACTTCCAATTGCTGAGCCAATTGATTATTTAGTTTCTGTTGTGCCAATAACTGCTCGTCTGCCTACGCTGTCCTCTATTGTTGTGCCGCTAACTGCTCTTCCACTTGCATTACCCTCTGCTTTATCTCGGCCAATTCTGTCTGTAATGTGGATATTTCTTGGTCTTTGTTCTTCAATAAGAGGCTTACCTCCAATGCTTTGTCAATTTTTGCTGCCGAATAGGCTACAGCATATTGTGACAATTTAGTTAGATCATCGGAGGGATCCAGTTTCTCCTTCCATACTACATTACCCGTGACTGTTTGTTCTGGAAATATAGAATGTTGATCAAGCCTTCATCTTTTCCTCGATCGCTTTACCACTGCTCTATGCCTCGGGCTATAGAAGACATCCAATGGAGAAATATCTTCTAAATTTAAAATGATTTGATCGCTGGGATCTTTCGGAATTATCTCAATATCTTTAGATTTAGGTGGGCCGCTGGTTCCACTTAGAACCTGAGATGAAGTGTCATCTTGCATATCGCTGGTCTTAGGAGTGTCTGTACTTTTTGAGCCTTTTCCTCCACTGATGATAGAATCAAACTGCTGCCATTCCTGGAGCAATTTGGGGTCTGTGGTAGTATCCACATTGGTATCGGTGGTGGTCTGTTTGGTTTGAGACTCCTTCTGCAATTGTTCCTGCTTTTTCTTCTGTTGCTCCTCCTGTTCCCTTTGCTGTTTATCCTCCTTCTCTTTCTTTAACCGTTCTTCCTGTTCCTTCTTCTTCTTTTCCTCTTGTTCTTTCCTCTGTTGTTCCTCCCGCTCCTTGTTATGATCCTTCATTGTAGCGGGAGGTTCCTTTGTCTGTTGCTGACCAGGCTCACTTGATGATGCCGCTAGGGTTAGCACTAATAAATCTAGAGGCAGAGTTTGCAACCTCTGCTCTCTAAGTTTATTAAACTCAGTTAACCCTTCATCATTGTATCTCATCCTGGCGAGTTCTTTGGCTTGACCTATTGTTTCACTTGAAGAGAACATGTCATCGAACATATCTTCTTGATGTTCAAACGTTGCTAATTTGGCATGTTCCAATGCGGCATAGGCACTTCGCTTTGGGTCAAATGCTCTATTCGGGATTGTAGCCAGAACTAAAGATTGAATCTTTGTGGCTTCTTTTTCTGCATGTTTGAGATCATGCAGGGTAAAGACACCAAATCTGAAGGGAAACGTAGGCCAACCTCTTTTCTTTTTCTTTTTGAGAGTCTGTGTAGTACTCTCAGCTGTAATCTGATATGCAATTTCTCTTGCTAGCAATTTGTCAGGAACATATAAGGGGAGGACATGAGGATTGGCTTGGCTACCGAAGACTCTGATATAGGTAAAATGCTCTTCTCCAAACCAACTAGCCACTGCTGGAAAATCAAAGGAGGCTAGGTAGGAAATCCTTGAAATGGTTATCAAATATTGAAAATAAATGTGGAACCATGAAGCCATTACAATCTGATACAAGTGGTTTTTATAGGATGACTTCCCCAACTTTTGGGTGATATATATGAATGGAAAAGGGTTCTTTGCAGTCCACTCAACCAAGAACATGATTCGGAATTTAAAATAAGTGATCTGGTATATGCACTAAGAGAATGGGGATTTTCCTTTCAGTGCTATAGTTATCCTAAAGTCACGACCAGCACTGCTAGCTTATCCGAAAGATGTGCCCATCCATTATTATGCGTTCACTGCCGCCTCCATAAGAGGAACCTTTCAATGGTATAAAATAGAGAGTCTGTAAACCCCATAATCTACACATCATTATACCCGCATAGCAATAAGGAGAAGCCAAAGAATCGACCGAGTACTTACCGAAAGATTCGTGCTTGTGTTTGTTCAGATTTTTCCTCCAATCCTTGATAGGTTCGGACTCAATCTCATTTTCACTCGCAAACTTCTCCAGGAAGGCGCTGTTGTATATCTTCTCAGGCTCGGGCAAATGATACATTTGCCTCAAGTCTTCTGCCTTGAACGATCCGAAGATCCTCCCATATCTTGTGCTAAAAGTTCTGTCCATGATGGGGATTTCTTCAATCGCCCATCGCACAATGTCTGTATATGGGAGAATTTGCTCCCTGGCTGCTATCTTGTGAAGGAAAGAATCAGCCAAATCCTTGAGAGTGCAGTCTGACTTTCGTAATGAATCCGCGGTAGCCGCTGCTACCGTCTGCTTTGGTTTCTCGGCCTCAATTAAGTCATAAGTGCCTTGCCAAGTCACTTTGGCGAGGCATGTGCATGTTGTATCAGATATTAGGCCTTTCTTGCTGTTTGCAGCGGCTTGTCCTGCGACTGGTGGATTGGAAGCACCCGCAGTTTTCTTAGACTTCTTACCCATCATGCCCGAACTCCTGTCTATGAATGAATTCTGCACAGAGAGGCAATTTGGCGTAACACAGAGAGATAGCGATAAAACTTGCAATTGATAGCAAATGAATATATGCGCAGCAATATATTCAGCTTTTAAAACGGGCGTGAAGATAATCTATGGAAAGATTTTAAGACATGAATCCATTAAATGGCCGTATAAAACCTGCCACCTTATAAATGCCCATTATATCATTATTCGGTTGAGAAATCTCCTTAAGCATGCAATGGACGTATTGGCGGCTGAGCAGGAGTGATTATGCCTTAAATATGAGTAAATTAAGCTTTCCAATCACTTTAACGGCTTTGTATTGAAAATCGTGCCTTATCGCATCGCATCGGGGGTTATAACAAGTCTGCCTTAACAATGTGCATCGAGTATCGCCGATCGCCGATTGCGATATCGCATCGGCAAAAGGCTTATGTGCATTGAGACTCAAACAAAGGGGACCCGCCGATCGCCGATCGCCGATAGCTCATCGCATCGGGGGTAATGGTATGGGGCGTTTTTTAAACATGCATTGGATATCGCCGATCACCGATCGCCGAATGCGATATCGCATTGGCGAAAAGCCTTGTGCCATTTTATATGTCCCTCATGTCATTGCGATATGCGATCTTGCGATCGCTTTATTGCAATGACCGAAATTTGCTTTATTTCTTTTAAATGGATATTGTTTTAAAAAGGGTTTTTATAAAGTGCTTATTTGATTATCGGACCTTTTTTTAAGTAAAAGTATTGATATCAACTTTATTTTAAAGGGACCCATTTCACATTTTAATGTTTCATGAATTAAAAATAATATGAAATGGGGGGTTGTTTGTAGAGCACAACAATTGGCGATTCACTGGAAGAACTAGTTATCTCTGAAAAATCAAAAATACTTAAACTTTTTTGAAATAGAATTTCAACTACAAGGGGAAAATTCTGATATAACTAGATATTTATGCATTCTGAATATCATGAAAGTAATTTTGCTAACTTCCTCCTCTTTCTAACTTGAAATAAGTACATTTTAAGTCTCAAATGGGCCTTTATTGGTTTATAATGATAAAAATAGAAAAATCTCTTCAAATTAGCCTTTATAGTAAACTCGTCTGTCATAGGTAGAGCCTCTGCTGCCAGCAAACGTTTATAGTCTCGACAGGGATACCTTTTAACCATGTAATTGTCCATTGTCCCATTCAATTAAGAGTGTGGTTATCAGAATGAATTCAAAACATGTTTTCATATTTTGTTCATCTTTCTTTTTTCTGTCATTGACAGGATAAAAAGCCATTGCCCTGGTTTGGTGGCCAGCTATTGACAATGCCATTCACTGGTAGTAGTCTAACTGAACAAGCTAGCTCGTGATGAGACTCCTTGTCTTGAAATTTCAAGCCATTACCCTGTTTTGGTATGCAGTATTGGTAATGTCAGTTAAGCTCTTTCCCTATGAACATGGTAAGCAGGCTTGTAATAAGACCTCTTATCTTTAATATCTTTATATTTTAGAATTACACTCTGAAAAATCATAATCTTTAATGAATGGGGTGTACAATCTTTTCCTTGAGAATTAATGGATGACAGGTTAATAGTTGAAGATGCTGATATTGAATTGACTTCTATCTTTGATATTGATAACCTTTTGAGACCAATTTGAAAACAGAAAATGACTTACATTACTTTTATGCTTTAGGAGGAGTTCATCAAACTTAAATTGTGGTTTCAGAATACAATGATACCTAATTTCCCAAAAATTATCCTTTGTGGTTAAAAGTTCTATTGTTTGAAAGCAAATACTCATGATACTTCTGTGAGACAACTTTTTCAAACACAGCAAAAGGTCAATGGAAAATGCCTTTAAACTTTATTTCCTAAAAATCTTACAAACTATAAAATCCTATGGAAATGAAAGGAGAAGGGTTACCTTCTCAATTGAAGAATTTTTTTAGGATGAGGCCATTAACAGGGAGAGAATCTCTTAAACCTGCTAAATCTTGCAATATAAAGGTCGAATGGCCTACTTTCTCACAAATCTGGAATGGTCCAAGCCACAGCTTTTGGAACTTGGTGTGTTTGCCTTTGTCCTCATGGGCTTTATCCCATTTCAGAACTAAATCGCCAACTTGGAATTGTTTTGAACCTGATGAGACTGAATCGAAAGCTGCTTTGATGATTTGCTGATGTTTGGCATGGGTATCCTTGGCCTTTTCTCTCTCTTCTTCTAGTTTTAAGATTCGATCATATATGAGCTGAATAGAAGAGGAAGGAGCTTCTTCAATGAACTACACTAGGGCTAAAGAAGGAAGAACAAGGTTTGTAGGCAGTATTGCTTCTTTCCCATATACAAGATTGAACGGAGAGGTTCCTATAGAAGCTTTCTGTGTTATCCTATCAGCCCATAATGCAAAGGCTAAGGATTTATGCCAATTCCTATGATTTTGTTCGATTGTTCGTTTGATGATTTTGATTAGATTCTTATTAGTGGACTCTGAAAACCCATTACCCTGAGGATAGTAATTAGCAGAATATTTTAACTTAAATCCTCTCTTGATAGCAAAATCGAACATAGAATTGCCTGAGAAATAAGAAGCATTATCAAATACAAGAGCAGTTGGGACACCAAACCTGGTAATGATGAATTGATCTATGAATTAAATGATTGCTTCAGAATTTGCTGTCTTCAAAGGGATTTCCTCAACCCACTTAGTGAAATAGTCGGTAGCAGTAAGAATATACTTATGCTGCTTGGAGGAAGGCGGATTGATTTCTCCGATGATATCCAATCCCCATTGCTCAAATGGTTGTTCAATGTTGACTGGTTGCAAAGGGAAAGCCGATTTTCGTTGTCTTCCAGTAGAAGTTTGGCAATTGAGGCATTTCCTTACATGCTCATGGGTGTCTCTAAAAAGGGTTGGCCAATAATATCCAGCATGAATAATCTTGTGAGCTGTTGTGTCAGCTCCAAAATGTCCTCCTGCTGGTCCATCATGTAACTCCTGCAACGCCTTTTGGGCTTCAGTTTTCTCAAGGCATCTTAGTAAAATAGAATCATAATTCTTCTTAAAAAGCACATCATCAATAATTGTAAAACTCTTTGCTTTTAACCTGATGGCCCTTTTGCTTTTGTAAGATAAATGTGGAGGAGCATAACGATTTTTTAAATAAAATACCAAATCTGCATATTGAGATTCAGAATCAGCGACACTTATCTGAATGATTTCTTCAGTTGGATCAGTATCGCTTGATTCGGGAATGTTGGAAGCTCCTGCCAATATCCTGCAAAAACCTTGGCCTCTAACAATCTTTGCTGGCCTAATTTCTAAGTCATATTCTTGAAGCGTTGTGACCCAATTCGCCCTTTTTCAACCCAGTTCTTTTTGTATTAATAATTGCCTAACAGCTGGGAAAGGAACTATTACTTTTGTGTGGGTTTTCAGAAGGAAGGGTCTATAATGTTTGACTTCTTTAAACACAGCAAAGGATTATTTTTCCACATCGGAGTAATTCAATTCGGCACCCTGAAGATTTGAGCTAAAAAATGAGATGGGTGCCTCCAAATTGTGATCATTTAGTTGCGTGAGTACTGCAGCGTATGAAGAATCGGATGCGATAGTATACAATGTGAAAGGATTAGAGAAATTTGGAGTAATTAAGGAGGGGGTGTTGATAATGGATTGCTTTATCAAATCAAAAACTTCTTTTTCTACTAATCCCCACTTAAAGACTGCATTTTTCCTAATCATTGCCTGGAGGGGCAAAATAATATGAGAAAAATCTGGTACAAATC
>APFE031627199.1:78032-142956 GCA_000404065.3 Pinus taeda | reverse complement strand
GCCACCTGTTTCTTTATGTCAATCATTTCGTTAGACAAAGTTTTCAGGACCTTTTGCAATCCCTCCATGTCATATGGGTCTTTCGGGCTTTTCTTCTTGGATTCTTCTTTAAAAGAGACTTTTTTAGCTTTTCTGTCTTCCAAGGCAGCTTTCTTTTCTAAGGAATTGATGCGTTTTTCCACATCAAGTGCTTCTTTCATATTTTCGGCTAAGGTAGGTTTCCCAGCCCTATCTACAAAAATGGCTATGTTGGCAGGTAGGGCAGTGATATACCATTCGCTTCGTATTTGATCACTTGGTTTGGAAGCTGTAGGGATTTTGTTCAGGAGTTTATTGAAGCGAGCATTAAATTCCTTGATTGGTTCCCTATGCTCTATTCTTAGGTTGGAGAGATCGTTTATTAAAGTTTCCAAAGACCTATCATCTCCATATTTAGTAAGAAAATGCTCTTGGCAGCTGTCCCAACTAGTAATGGAACCAGAGGGTAAAGAGAAATACTAGGATCCTGCTGATCCTTGCAAAGTATAAGGGAAAAGTCTAACAACAACATCTTCTTGTGTTACCCCTTTCAAGTTGACCGACAACATGAAATTATTAATGTGTTCTTCGGCCGGAGTTCCAACATCTGGATTAAATTTTGGGAGCCATTTTTCAGGAGCATCTGGTAAAGGATGCAATGGTGCAGGCATATTGACTGCACCAGGTCTGGTCCATGGATCTACCATTGTAATAGTGCCAGTGGTTGATACTACTATTGGGATTCCGGATGTATGGGAAGTAGATGATATTGAGGGGTGAGTAGATTGAGATGTTGAGGCTTCTGTTCCCTGGTGGACAACAATATGTAATGGAGGAGTGGGTGGTTGACTTTGCAGATGGGGAGATGAAATGGATGATGTGGATGAAAGCTCTCCACTATTAGACCCTTCAGTATGTTTCTTGGCCCTTTTCCTTTCGGAAAAAGGGAACTCGATGGGTTCGATACCAAGCTTTCCACTTTGAAGTCTAGTAAGTGGATGAGATAGATTGAATTGCGAAGTCACACTGCTTTGTGATACTTCAGATTTTTGTGGCGAAATCGAGAAGGTCTGAAGTTTGTGGATAAGAGACTGGACTTCAAGGGATTCAAGAATCAATTGTTCTGAAGTATGATGGGTGTGAGCAGTGGTAGTTGATTCCTATTCTTCTTGATTGCGCATTGGAGAACCAGCATGCGATCGAGAATAACTAGGAGAACTGGAGGGAGAATTACTCTTAGAACGGCTTGCAGATTTGGGTTTGCTTTCCATTCATAGTCAGGCCCTCCTTCTAGCGCAAAAAATGTTGATGCCTCGAAAATCGCTGCAACAACATTGGGGAAATCACCCGGTCCGGACCTTAGTGTAGCTCCTTTTCCGTTTGGGATAGTGGCTCCGACTGGGGGTAATGGGACCAGTTTCCTAGAAATAGATAAATGGGATGAGTGAATGTTTTATAGATAACACTAGTGGTAGGCGAAAGGCTAAAACTATTGACAGGAATATAAGTAAATGAAACTATCCCGGAATCTATTGAGCTCTAAAGCGTAGCTTTTGATGCTCTATGTCTAAAAGACAAGCATATAGATGACTGTATCTTTACGACATAGATATTGAATCATTTGAGATTGCTGTGCTTAAATAATTAAGCACAGTGATTGAAGTGAAATTACTACACTTTATACATTCATATCATCATCATATACATGATTTAAAAAGTAAAGGCACATCATATAAACACCCAATAGTGGAATGAATAAGATTTGTTGTTATAGCGCATGCATACAATCAACGATAGCAAGAATAATTACATAACAATTCACATACACAGAATGACTTCAGACAAAGATAGAAATACCATATGAGCTGCATGCCACTCCCAGATATCAATCGCTACATGTAGCTCCTCCCTTAACGCATAAACATTCCTCAATCAACGACAATAGTGCACAATTGTATAAAGAAATTTCTCCATTAAAGTAAAAACAAATGGTCGAATTTCATAAAAGAATAAGGGCTGAAGCACAGTAGTGCAAACTTCAGTCTGTTAAGTCTATTACAAAATTCTACGACCCTTTCTAAAAACATGAAAGGGTCTATAAATACAATACTAATCTAAATATCTATAAAACAGAAATGCTACTTAAACTGATATCAATAACTTTTGTTGCTATCTTGGCTGGCGATCTGGGGAGCTGGAGGATGATTCATTGGGTCGGTTGCTTTCCTCTGAATCTGAGCTGATTAATGGCAAGCATTGGCTCAATTTCCGGAGGTTTGTTGAGGCGCAAACTGAGTTGGGTAGCATAGGTGGCATCTTGAATGTTGGGAATCATACACTCGATGGCATCTGTTAAACATTTCAGGGCGGCTCTTTGTGTATGAGGCTTAACTAGGAAGTGCCAATACGTTTCCATGTTTAAACTATTAATCCCGGCGATTAATCTTCCTCTGCCTTCTAACTCAGGATAACATGTTTTCTCCAATGCATTTGTTGTTGTAATCTTTCCTGGTGTACACTGGGAAATCATATTTGCTAAGTAGAGAGTGTTGTTAACTAGATCAACTAAATTGCTAGAAGTTAATCTACATCTTGAAGCTGCTCTCTCTACCTTTAACACCTGAGTGTGCCATTCCGTGAAAAGTATATCTTTATGAACCTCAAGTATCCTGGGCAAATTGGATGCTTTTCCCGAATTCGAATCTTGCCATTCAAGATGTGCAGTAATAGCCTCGTCGGCTTGATTCAAGTCATCCCTAGCTTTCTCTACCTGCTCATTTATGGATGTAGTTAATTCGCAGAGTGGCTCCGCTTGAGAGATTTGTTGACACAAGAGTTTAATTTTTGATATTAGCGCATTGTTTATCAATGTTGCTTCTTTCCTGAACTCTGTTACCTACGAATCTCCTTTTATCTTTTCTAGCTGCGATGTTATTTGAGTGATTTGCTCATCCTTGGTTTTCACCATTTGCTCGTTCGCTGCTTTCAACTTTTCCAATGCCTCCCTTAATTTGTTCTGTTTCAGGATCGCAACCTGGTCAATCCTTTGCTTCTCTGCTTCCAATTGCTGAGCCAACTGATTATTTAGTTGCTGTTGTGCCAATAACTGCTCGTCTGCCTGCGCTGTCCTCTGTTGTTGTGCCGCTAACTGCTCTTCCACTTGCATTACCCTCTGCTTTATCTCGGCCAATTCTGTCTGTAATGTGGAGATTTCTTGGTCTTTTTTCTTCAATAAGAGGCTTACCTCCGATGCTTTGTCAATTGTTGCTGCCGAATAGGCTCCAGCATACTGTGACAATTTAGTTAGATCATCGGAGGGATCCAGTTTCTCCTTCCATAGTAAATTACCCATGACCGTTTGTTTTGGAAAGATAGAAGGTTGATCAAGCCTTCGTCTTTTCCTCGATCGCTTTACCACTGCTCTATGCCTCGGGCTGTAGAAGACATCCAATGGAGGAATATCTTCTTCTTGTAAAATGATTTGATCGCTGGGATCTTTCGGAATTATCTCAATATCTTTAGATTTAGGTGGGCTGCTGGTTCCACTTAGAACCTGAGATGAAGTGTCATCTTGCATATCGCTGGTCTTAGGAGTGTCTGTACTTTTTGAGCCTTTTCCTCCACTGATGATAGAATCAAACTGCTGCCATTCCTGGAGCAATTTGGGGTCTGTGGTAGTATCCACATTGGTATCGGTGGTGGTCTGTTTGGTTTGAGACTCCTTCTGCAATTGTTCCTGCTTTTTCTTTTGTTGCTCCTCCTATTCCCTTCACTGTTTATCCTCCTGCTCTTTCTTTAACCGTTCTTCCTGTTCCTTCTTCTGCTTTTCCTCTTGTTCTTTCCTCTATTGTTCCTCCCGCTCCTTGTTATGATCCTTCATTGTAGCAGGCGGTTCCTTTGTCTGTTGCTAACCAGGCTCGCTTGATGATGCCGCTGGGGTTAGCGCTAATAAATCTAGAGGCAAAGTTTGCAACCTCTGCTCTCTAAGTTTATTAAACTCAGTTGACCCTTCATCATTGTATCTCATCCTGGCGAGTTCTTTGGCTTGACCTATTGTTTCACTTGAAGAGAACATGTCATCGAACATATCTTCTTGATGTTCAAACTTTGTTAATTTGGCATGTTCCAATGCGGCATAGGCACTTCTCTTTGGGTCAAATGCTCTATTCAGGATTGTAGCCAGAGCTAAAGATTGAATCTTTGTGGCTTATTTTTCCGCATGTTTGAGATCATGCAGGGTAAATACACCACATCTTAAGGGAAAAGTAGGCCAGCCTCTTTTATTTTCCTTTTTGAGAGTCTGTGTAGTACTCTCAGCTGTAATCTGATATGCGATTTCTCTTGCTAGCAATTTATTTGGAACATATAAGGGGAGGACATGAGGATTGGCTTGGCTGTCGAAGACTTTGATATAGGTAAAATGCTCTTCTCCAAACCAACTAGCCACTGCTGGAAAATCAAAGGAGGCTAGGTAGGAAATCCTTGAAATGGGTTTATCAAAAATTGAATAATAAATGGGAACCATGAAGCCATTACAGATCTGATACAAGTGGTTTTTATAGGATGACTTCCACAACTTGCGGTGATAAATATGAATGGGCGAGGGGTCCTGTTCAGTCCACCTCCAACCAAGAATAGGGAATTCAAAATTGAAACATAAGGTATCTAGGATATATGCACTATAGTAGAATGGGGGAATTTTCCTTTTAGTGACTATAGTTTTATTCCTAAAGTCATGAACAGCTACTGCTAGCTTATCCGAAAGGATAGTAGCCCAATCCATAATTATGTTGTTCATTGCCGCCTCCATAAGAGGAACTATTTCAATGGTAAAACTAGCAGACTCGTGTAAACCCCATAATCTACACATCATTATACCCGCATAGCAATAAGGAGAAGCCAAAGAATCGACCGAGTACTTACCGGAAGATTCGTGCTTGTGTTTGTTTGGATTTTTCCTCCAACACTTGATAGGTTCGGACTCAATCTCATTTTCGCTCGCAAACTTCTCCAAGAAGGCGCTGTTGTATATCTTCTCTGGCTTGGGCAAATGATACATTTTCCTCAGGTCTTCTGCCTTGAATGATCCAAAAATCCTACCATCTCTTGTGCTAAAAGTTCTGTCCATGATGGGGCTTTCTTCGATCGCCCATCGCACAACGTCTATGTATGGGAGAATTTGTTCCCTGGCTGCTATCCTGTGAAGGAAAGAATTAGCCAAATCCTTGAGAGTGCAGTCTTACTTCTGTAATGAATCCGCGGTAGCCTCTGCTACCGTCTGCTTTGGTTTCTCGGCCTCAATTAAGTCATAAGTGCCTTGCCAAGTCACTCTGGCGAGGCATGTGCATGTTGTATTAGATATTAGGCCTTTCTTGCTATTTGCAGCGGCTTGTCCTGTGACTGGTGGATTGGAAACACCCGCAGTCTTCTTGGACTTCTTACCCATTATGCCCGAACTCCTGTCTATGAATGAATTTTGCACAGAGAGGAAATTTGGCGTAACACAGAGAGATAGCGATAAAACTTGCAATTGATAGCAAATGAATAGATGCGCAGCAATATATTCAGCTTTTAAAACGGGCGTGGAGATAATCTATGGAAAGATTTTAAGACATGAAAACATTAATTGGCCGTATAAAACTTGCCACCTTATAAATGCCCATTATATCATTATTCGGTCGAGAAATATCCTTCAGCATGCAATGGACGTATTGGCGGCCGAGCAGAAGTGATTACGCCTTAAATATGAGTAAATTGAGCTTTCCCATCATCTTAACGGCTTTCTATTGAAAATCGTGCCTTATCGCATCGCATCGGGGGTTATAACAAGTCTGCCTTAACAATGTGCATCGTGTATCGCCGATCGCCGATTGTGATATCGCATCGGCGAAAGGCTTATGTGCATTGAGACTCAAACAAAGGGGACCCGCCGATCGCCGATCACCGATAGCTCATCGCATCGGGGGTAATGGTATGGGGCGTTTCTTAAACGTGCATTGGATATCGCCGATCGCCGATCGCCGATCACCGAATGCGATATCGCATCGGCGAAAAGCCTTGTGCCATTTTATATGTCCCTCATGTCATTGCGATATGCGATCTTGCGATCGCTTTATCACAATGACCGAGATTTGCTTTATTTCTTTTAAATGGATATTGTTTTAAAAAGGGTTTTCTATAAAGCGCTCATTTGATTATCGGACCTTTTGTTAAGTAAAAGTATTGATGTCAACTTTATTTTAAAGGGACCCATTTCACATTTTAATGTTTCATGAATAAAAATAATATGAAATGGGGGGTTGTTTGTAGAGCACAACACTGTGGAACTCAAAAAGAATTAAATCTATTATATATACCCATCGGTTCTGCCTTTTCAGCGCTCCGTTGACTTCCCATCACAAATCGCAATCGGCCCTATCAAAAGATATATCACTACAAAACTTAATAATATGCGATATAACGAATTCACCAAGAGTTTAAAACATAATTCATATATTTTCAGGTCTGACCATTCTCCACTGTAGATTTCAACCCCAAGATCCGACGGTTGATATCAACTTCGGGTGGGCTATTCGCATGAGAGTGACTCACCCAAAATGAGCGGTTTTTCTCTCTCCTTTAGTGCTACGTGTCACGCATTGAATGGAATCAGGAACTTTCATCTAAATACCGTTTACCACTTTGCATCCGCTCGAAATCCCGCTTATAGTTTTAAATCCACCCTTCGTCTTGGTTAACGCTCGAACTTGTTCGTGCCCGATGACCATAGATCTTTGACCTTATCCATTGATCTCCAAGATCCAATGGTTCCTGTGAGTTCATTCTTCATCTGTCCACTCACTTTGAATTTGCTCCATTTCTTCAGTATCTTGTGGTTCCAGAGCTTTAAAACATAATATACACATGTTTTGGGTCCGACTATCGCGAATCGCAATTGACCAAATTTGAGGTGCTATGTTATAACTAACCACTGTGATTTGTGATTGCGATTTAATTGCATAGCTAACACGCACACACACATATTTATTGGTTACGGCTACATATAACCATTTATATTATGATTTGATTTCATCCTTGGCTATACCAGGGCCGATTCCTTTATTCCTTTATGCTGATATACCATTATCACTTCTTCTTGTTGCTTTTATCTATTTTTTGAAATATTTTCAAGTTCTTGAATGAAAATTGAATACTACAAGCAACAAAAATGCATGTTACAACATTTAGCTCCACCCGGGGATACTGCTTTTGCTATAGAAGCACTAAGAACCGCAGATTAGTGCCTTCACTTCGGGCATGGAGTCATATATTGCTTCACTTTTCACTCTGGTATTTACAATGAAATGATGCTTATTCCTCAAAACTGGAAGTAATGCTTTAAGTATTGCCCATTGATAGGTAGTTGTAGAGTTTCACCATAAAGATTCTCAAGGATGAAGGTATTATTGGATCTTACTTCATCAATTCTAAAAGGGACATACCAGAGAGGATCAAACTTCCCATGTTTACCCTTATCTTCTCTTATGGTATCCCATCTCAATACTAAATATGCAACTTTAAAATCAATTTCCTTGGCTTTTATGTCAAAAATATTTTTCATCTTGTATTGATACATAATCAAGTTGTCTTTTACCTTGTCCCTGTTCTCGCTTAGCTCCACCACTTTATTCATTCTTCTTATCAAAGCATTTCGTTCTTCTTTCACCTCCTGAATCATTGCAATCATTGGTTTCACAAGTTGACTTGGAAACAGAGCTTGAGTTCCATATACTAATTCAAAAGGCGGTTTCCTTGTAGATCTTCTTGTAGTTACTCTAGCAGCCCACAGATCAAAATTTAACTTAGAATCCCAATCTCTTGTATTTTCTGCAATGGTTTTCTTAAGGATCTTAATCAAAGTTTTGTTAGTAGATTCAGCTAATCCATTTCCTCGTGGATGGTAAGCCGTTGAATGGGACAAAGAAACATTATAATTGTGACAAAAAGAAATAAACTAACTTGAATTGAAGACTTGAGCATTGTTTGTTATAGTTTTTATGGGGCATTCAAACCTGCTAAAAATATTCTCCTCCAAGTACTTCATTACTATTTGATCATTTTCTTTCTTAGTAGATATAAACTCTACCCATTTGGTGAAATAATCATTCGCTGTGAGAACCCACTTGTGTTGTCTACTTGAAGGTGGATTGATTTCTCCAACAAAGTCCAATCCCCATTGTCTTAATGGGTCCTCTATGAAAAATGGAATCAAAGGTAAAGGGGAAAATCTCTTTTTCTCACCAAAAATTCGACACTTTTGACAACTTCTAACAAAATTATATGCATCACCAAATAAAGTAGGTCATTAAAATCCTACCTGAAGAATCTTATGTGTAGTTACTTTCCAACTGTAATGTCCTCCACATAACCCCTCATGAAAATCTTTGATTGTTTCTATAAATTCATCCTCTATTAAACATAGCAATAAACTTCCAGTAGGATCCTTCCAGTAGAATTTTCCTTCCACAATCACATATGGTTGTGCCTTGATATTTAGTGCCCTATACTCTGTTCTATCCAAGGACTAGGGACAAGAAAGAAAGCACAAATAATGAATTATATGCTTATACCATTTTGAACACAAAACTTTATACCTAATCTTCATACCTGGATCTTGCTTTCCTTTGCTTTCTTTAGTTGCTTTCTCATCCACAGATTCCAGCAGTTGATTCCCAATGCCTGAAAGTTTGATTCTGTCAACATTTTTTCCAATCCTTGTCCTTTCACCAACTTTGTGGTTTCATTTCGAAATCATATTCTTGGATCTTGGCTATCCATTTTCCTCTTTTGCCTTCTATATCTCCCTATAGTAATACATCTTTCACTGCAACATTTGGCACATAATAAATTATTTGTGACTATAGCACATAAGTTCTAAAAGCTTTCAGGGCTTTTACCAAAGTATACTCCTGTTTCTCAAGAATATTATATTTTAGCTCAGAATCCCTAAGAATATTACTAAAGAATATAACTGGCTACTCTTTCTCTTCATCATTCTTCTGTAGTAAGATGACAACTATTGAACTTGATGATGCGAATGAAGAAACTTGGAAAGGATTTTGGTAATCAGGGATGATTAAGAATGGAGATGCATGTAATGCCTCTTTAATCCTTGAAAATGATTCTCTAGCTTCTTTGGTCCAATTCACTTCATTCTCCTTCTTTAGCATATTAGTAATTTCTTTTACAATTTCTGCATAGTTGGATACAAATCTTCTCAGGAAGTTTATCTTTCCTAGAAACTTTTGAATATCCTTTTTGCTCCTAGGAAATGGTATTTTTTGCACATCTTGTACTCTGGTGGGATCTATCTTCACTTCATCTTTGGAAACAATGTGCCCCAATAGTTTTCCTTCTTCCAGAGCAAAAATGGATTTCTTGGGATTTAAGGAGAGTCCAAATCTTCTACATGTATCAAAAGTCTTTTCCAAATGTTCTTCATCAAACTTTGAGAAAACAGTAATATCATCGAAATATATTACTACAAACTTATCTCCAACAAAGAAATATCCATAGCCCTTTGAAATGTAGCACCTGCGTTCATCAATCCAAAAGGAATTCTGGAATACATAAAGGTTCCCCAGGGAGTTGTGAACGTCATTTTCTTCTAATCCTCCTTATCCACAGCCACCTGGCGATAACCAGAAAATCCATCTAGCAATGACATTCTAAAAGATCCCGCTACCTTTTGTGGTACATGATCCATTTTAGGTAATGGATAGTTATCTTTCAAAGAAGCCTTGTTGAGATTTTTGAATTCCACACATAACCTTATTTCTCCATTTTTCTTTCTCACAGACACTAAATTAGCCACTCAATTAGAATACCTGAGTGGAACTATTATTTTGGCATTAAGCAACTTCTTGACCTCTTTTTCAATTGATGGTAGAAGCATAGGATTTATCTGTCTAATCTTCTGCCTGTAGGGTTTAATTCCCTCCTTCAAGGGAATCTTATGCTGAATAATATTTACATCATAGGTTTTAATATCTTCATAAGACCATGAAAATACATCAATATGATTCTTAAAAAGTTTAATATATCTTTCTTGAAAATTAGGTGGAACTCCACTGCATAATTTCACTAACCTGGGATTCTCCTGAGTTCCAAGGTTGTGATCTTGAATGTGATCCTCCTATGAAATTTTCCTTGAGTCAACAACCACGTCATTGGGATTAAAAAGTATTTCAAGGGGAACAAGTCCCTTTGGCATAATATTATCTTTCAATTGAAATATTTTCTGACTAGCTATTGAATCTTTTAAACCACTGACTTCTGCAACTTCTCATGTTTCTTCTTCATCTTGATCAATTTCTGTGCCCTGAAACTCTTCAACCATAGTCAAAAACTCCTTAATCTGTTGATCATCCCTTTAAAAACTTGCCAATTCTTAACATTATTAGGAACATAGGGTCTGTGTCTCATCTCTATATTGTATCTTAGTCTTGGATTAATAGGAGGCTTAAAAGTACTAGCATCCATAGCCAATGAATCTCCTAATCTATTCTGATTTCTTGGAATGAATTGAATGTTAAAAGCTTCAAAACATTTCTCAATCAAATTCCATACATCATTTATGTATGCCCTAAGCCTAGGGTGCTTTGTTTGGTAGTGATATTTTATTTTCTTAATAATCATCTCTGAATCTCCAAAAGCAAAAATTGACTTAACTCCCATCTATTTAGCTGTTTGTAAAGCAATGATCAAGGAATCATTTTCTGCCACATTATTTTTTGACTCGAACTCTAGTTTAAAGGAAAAAAGGAACATATTACCTCCAGGTGCAATTAGAAGAAAACCAACACCTCTTCCTTCCTTGGAATAAGCTCCATCAAAGAAGCATTTCCACACTCCTTTAGTTTGCATCTCTATAATTACATTGGCTGAAGTAAGCTGCTTCTTATTGTCTTCAACTAGCTCTGCATTATCATGCAGTGTGAAACAAGCAACGTCATCCTTTTCCTAGCTATATACAGGTGAATTACTTGCTCCATCTTTTGTAGTTGTTTTTACAAATCTAGTTTCTCTGTACAATCTCCTCCCTTCCCCACCAAAAATCGGTATAACAACAAAATCCAATTTCAAAACACCACGCAATTTAGCCCCCCCAGGGCCTAGATAGAAGCATTCCAAATCTAGCAGGGATATCTGCTACTACTACATCCATGACCAAGCTTCTAGCTTGAATTTGGGCTAGTGACACTGCCAGATCCTTAATAACCCCCAGACACTTGACTTTGTTCGAATCAAAAGAATACAAGTCCCTATAAGGTTTCGTCACTTGTAGATTTAGTTGCTTCATCACTGACAAAGGCATAAGATTATGTGAAGCTCCTAAATCAAACATACAATTATGTATGAGGAAATCATGAACCAATAAGGAAATATAAAAAGGAGGTATTGAAGAATCTACTTCCTCAACATGTGGACCAAAAACCACTACTCGTTTACCTTCCTTCAGATTTATAATTTCATTTATATTCTCATTTTATTTTAAATTAATAAACTCAGCAATATCCATTTGATAAATAGGTGTTTTTGCCAATTCTGTAAGTGGAATTTGTATTCTTACCTTTTCCAACTCCTTAGTAAGACTAAACAAGTGACCCTGTTTAGCAGTCCTTTCGTTCTTACCTTCACCTTTCTTCATGACTAGAATTACTTGAGGAATTGAAATAAGTTTCTCCAAAGGAATTTTTTCAATTTGACCTTGAGAAGATTCACCTTGAAGTATCTGTGTCTTGCCATTTGCATTCTGTTGTTTCTTTCCTTTATTCACTTGTTTTGCAGGCTGAGATTCTTGTGGAGTCGCCTTTGGCGAGGAAGTTGAAACTTGCTTCTTACTTTCATTTTCTTGATTTCTTGATCTTTTCCTCGATCTCAAGTCATATTTCTTATGTAGTTCAACCTGCATAAAATCATAGAATTGTTTCCAATATTCATCAATTTCATTTTAATCATGAATGACATCTGTTTCATCATATACATACTCTTCTCCTTCGATGCCAAGTTTATCTTCATCTACTGCATATAACATAGAAATTTGATCTTTAGGTTGTCTTCACCAGGATTTTCTTCTATATATAATGGTTCTTGAATTTGATCTTGATCTTTTCTTTCCCTTTGCAAGATTTGCAAAGGTTGTCTTCTATATTGTGGATTAAAGTTCTTATTATACTGTGTTTTCTTCTGAAAATTCTTATTTTCTAACTCTAATTTATTTAACTTATCTGACAAAATTTTTATTACATTACACATATCCTCCAATTCTTAACTTTGAGAGGATTCCATCTTTGCCTTTCCCTTGTCTTGGATAGGCTGTGTCTCTGGTGCTTTTCCTACAGCCACTAGATTTGCTTCTATCCCTAATGCATCTGTTTGGATTTGATCAAGGGTTGGAGATATTGTTTCCCTTAATGTGAATCCAAAATTTGATTCAAAAGCCCCTACAAAAGTTATGTTTGCACTAGCAGGAGGAGGCTTAATCACCACTGGAAGACTATTGTACAATTTGTTAAACCTTCTGACAAATTCGACCACAATTTCATCAAACTTTTTCTTTATGGCATTAAACTCTGTTAATGAATAACCATGATCTCTTTTTTCTCCCCATTTCTGAATAAATAAATGTTCCATCTCTTCCCAAGAAGGAATAGAATTATTGGGAAGCCCTTTAAACCATTTCCTTGCTTCTCCATCCAAGGACTAAAAAAAAAATCTTAGAACAACATCTACATATTCAACATTTTTGTTTTCTGCAAAATTGCAAAATACTGACACATTATTCTCTGCAATTTGCTCATCTTCCCTTGTAAAATGAGAAATAATCTTGAGGTAATCCTATAGCATTTGATTGAACAGTTGTTGTAGTTGAAGAGGTGCATACCTATTCATCAAGAATGCAGGTGTTGCTTGTTTATTGAAGTTTGATTACCAACAAATGTAAAACCTGACTTAGAAGTAAATGGATTGTTTAGAGGTGATAATGTGTATATTGGTTCAGGTTGAATAATTATAGCAATTAAATGAAAAGTAACAGACTCTAAAGATTGCTCTTGACAATTAGGTTCTTGAAATGAAGATGATGAAAAAGATGACTCTTTACCAGATGAATGTTTAGATAAGTTACTGCCTTATGTAGACAATGTAGGGATGGGTGTAATTGGGATCTTAGACTTTCCAACCTTCCTAGAAACTAGCCTTTTAGGATCTGAAAGAGCTTGAACCTTCTGTTCTGAAGTGTTTCATCTTGTATGGGGTCTCCTTAAACCCAAAGTTATTGCTTTGATTGAAAACAACCAAATATTTCCTCCTCACTGAACAACCAGAGGAAAATATTAAAAACCCAGGGAAAATTGTTCTTGCCTTCTCTCCCCGACAACGACACCAATTAATGTTGTACCTTAAGAAACCAATTTCCTGGTTGTAGAGAAATTGTGCTTAAGATATTAATAATTATTGTTTGTTGTCAATTATTTGTCACTTTATTTTTTGTTGTATTCTCAAATGAATGACCTCGAAAACTTGGTATTTAACCCTTAATACATATGTGATCAGAATGCCATTTGTTGCTAGATATAGATGATAAATGAAGAAAGATTGAAGGAGAAGTTAAAGATAATATTATTCTTAACACATAAACTATTATTCGCCACTTAGAGGAATTATGAAAATGAGAATTGAATCATAGACAATATGTTGCTTAACACAGAAACTAATATCTGCGACCCTTGGAGAAGTTAAAGATAATATGCTACCTTACACATAAACTATCATCTATAACTTAGAAAGGAACGTGAAAACTTCAAGTATAAGAGTGCTCTTTTAAGGAATTTTAACTTTATCTACATAAGCAAATAAAGACATGCAGCTTCATTACAATACTTGAAAGAAGAAAACATAAGATTACACATGACAGAGAAGTTACAAAATTATACCTAACAATTCATGGAAACTTTTGATACTTTCATTAATCAACAATTATATCAGGAATACAGTGGCCTAGTCTCTGGGTTCTCCAAAATTCGAAGCCCTTCTCTGTAAATCTTCCTCCTTTTATACATTTGTGAAACAATTGTTGATCTCTGAAATTGTCAAACTTCTAAACTATTTCCCTAACTATCTGAAGTAAAAACTATTACAAAAAATTACACAGAGGGTAAAAGACACCTCAAAGAACATGGAATACCAGGAAATAACTGAACTTAGAAGATGACAATAACTGTTGGATTTTTGGCTTTGTTAATCGGCTCTTAAGTTCCTCTGTGGATGCTTTAATAACACGTAATCCATTTAAACCGTAATTAATTGCATTAGACTTTGAATTGTGTGTAGACTGGGGCTTACGTATATATCGGATGCGCTTATATTGGCCAAAACACAAAGAAAACATGCCTAACTGCTTTTTCTTGGGACTTGGCTTTAACACTGATTTTCCCTTTGTAGAACCAAATTAATGCAAACCTTTGGTTTACCGCAAAACTCAAAAAGAATTTAATCGGTTGCATAAACCCATCGGTTCTGCCTTTTTAGCGCTCCGTTGACTTACCATCACAAATCATAATCGGCCCTATCAAAAGATATATCACTACAAAACTTAACAATATGTGATATAACGAATGCGCTGAGAGTTTAAAACATAATGCATATCTTTTTGGGTCCGGCCATTCTCCACCATAGATTTCAACCCCAGGATCTAACGGTTGATATCAATTTCAGGTGGGCTGTTTGCACGAGAGTTACCTAGCCGAAATGAGTGGTTTTTCTCTCTCCTTTAGTGCTACGTGTCGACCATTGAATGGAATCGGGCACTTTCATCTAAATACCATTTACCACTTTGCATCCGCCCGAAATCCCACTTATAGTTTTAAATCCACCCTTCGTCTTGGTTAACACCGGGACTTGTTCACACCCGATGACCGTACATCTTCAACCTTATCCATTGATCTCTAAGATCCAATAGTTCTTGTGAGTTCATTCTTCATCTGTCCACTCACTTTGACTTTGTGCCATTTCTTCAGTATCTTGTGGTTCAAGAGATTTAAAACATAATTTATATGTGTTTTGGGTCTGACTATCACGAATCACAATCGACCAAAGATGAGGTGTTATGTTATAACTTCCCACTGTGATTTGCGATTGCGATTTAATCGCATTGCTGACATACATATATATACATACACACACACACACACACACACATATATATATTGGCTACATATAACCATTTATATTATGATTTGATGTTATCCTTGGATATACCGGGGCCAATTCCTTTATTCTTACTTGTTCCTTTAGCGATTTCTAATATACCATTATCACTTCTTCCTCTTGCTTTTATCTATTTTTTGAAATATTTTCAAGTTCTTGAATGAAAACTGAATACTACAAGCAACAAAAATGCATGTTACAACAGGGCTCATAGGGAATTGAAAAATGACTATACAACCCTATGTTCATGAATCGACTGTCAACAAACTTAAGGAAATGAACTCAAATATCCTCCCAATGAAAGTATCTGATCATTTTCTTATTTTGCTAAACTAGACTGGGGAACTACAACAAAAAAATATTCCTTTAAAATTGAACCACTTCTGACTTAAGGAATCACATTTCATCGACCTTGTCCAGTCCTTATGGGAGACAACTTTTGGAGTCCTTGGCTCCTGGAAAATGAACAAGATCAATTGCAAATTGAGACGCTATCAAAGAAAGGGTCAGGAGATGGGCCCAGAAGAAGAAAGTGGATTTGAACAGAGAGCTAATTTGGATCAAACAACAGGCATAATACTGGAGGAAACATTTGACCCAACATATTTCTCTGAAAACATAAAACAAGAGATCCTACAACTAGAGATTCACAGATTATAGATCTTGATAAGACACACTGAAGAATTGTAGCAAAAAAACCGCATCATGTTAGTCGAGGAGGGTGATAAGAACAAAAATAAGTTCATAAACAAATCAAAATGACGAAAAAATAAACTCTATACGGAGCATCAAATCAGAATCAGGTGAACAACTCACTTCACAACAGGAAATTGAAAGGAAGGCAAAGAAACACTTTAGCAACGTATTATGCCCCAAGAATAGGTCCCACTCAACAAGCAACTAGAAAAATGTGACCTTCTCCTTTTTTCACCTAGTATGGAGGACACCATGCATATGGATCGTCCCATTACATAAGATGAAGTCCTCTTTGTATTAAAAGAAATGACCCATGGAAAAAACCCTGGATTGGGTGATTGGACAATGGAACTTTTCATCCATTTTCAAGAGATCATGATTGTTGAGCTCACTGAGATGGTGGAGGAATATAGCAACCTTGGTTGGGTGTCAAGCGCCACAAATGCCACGCTCATCACCCTCATCCCGAAGGTTCTTCATCCTGCCACCTTCTCTGATTATCGTCCCATCTCTTTGAGCAATCCCATCTACAAATTGAGGTTAGAAACCATTGCAAACCAGATTAAACCTTTCTTGTCGAAACACATTTCTGTTGAACAGTTTGGTTTCCTTGAGCATCGACAGATCCGTGATGTTGTTGCAATTGCATAGGAATTCATTCATTCAATCAAGACCTACCATCTAGACGCCTGCCTTATGAAAATTTATCTTAACAAGGATTTTGACTACGTTGATTGGGAACTAATATGGATGATCCTACAAAAAACAGGCCTAGGGTTCTCTATGATAAATTGGATAAAAACATGTTGAAAGATTGTCTCCCTTGCTATAATTATTAATGGCTCTCCAATAGTTTTTTTCTCAATCTCTAGAGGACTTAGACAAGGTTGTGCTTTGTCTCCTCTATTATTTCTTGTCAAATTTATTGATGGATTTTCCAGAAAACTAACTAATGCTCGCAATCATGGTCTCATTTCTGGATGCAAAATAACACACAAGCCCCCCTCTCCCATTTAATGTTTGTGGAAAACTTACTCACAATCGGAAGATATGACCCTTCTAAATGGCGGGTGATCTTCTAAACCCTTATAGATTTTGGAATCACCTTGGGGCTTCTCGTGAACTAGTCAGAGTCTAACTAATTTCAAGTGAGGCTCATGCAGAAAAGACCAAGGAGATTGCCAATATCTTTGCAGTAAAAGTCTCACACTTGGACGATGGTTTCACTTACTTCGGTTTCTTCCTTAAGCCAAACGGTTGCAAAAATAATGACTGGGACTGGCCCCTTAAAAATTTGAAAGTGACTTAAACAATGGTCTCATCGTTGGATCTCTTTGGGAGGGTGCCTTATTCTTGTCAAGTCCATTTCAACATTCCCATCTATTGGATGCACATCTTCAGACTCCCCAAATTAATTGTCCGTAAACTCAACCCCATTATCACAGGCTTCATATGGGCTAGCTCACAATCGATACGCAAATTTCTTCTCGCCAGTTTGGAGACCCTCAACCTTTCAGTCAAACAGTAGATGGGTACTCTTGGACATTTCCTCCTTCAACTTGGCACTACTTAAAAACTTTTGGAGATCAATCTCAAATATGTTGGAACCAAATTATCAATTCAAAATACCTTCAAAACATCAGTTGGATTCATGCTCATGCTCCGGACCCTCCCAATTATCTGATTTCATGGCGCAACCTTCTCCACACCAAGCATTGGCTTTTTGGGAATATGAAATGGGATGTTGGTTCGGGATCCACCCCAAAGATTGGCCTGGACCCCCTCTTTGGCTTAACAGGTCCACCTCTTCTATCTCCTCATTAATTTTTTTGAATAATCAATGATTTTTTTATATATATGACATAGCAAATGAATATCTCTCCTCCTCCACAATTACACCTTGGAAAAATGTTGCAGAGTTGAAAATTCAAGCCCCTCTGATTTGGGAATGGACATCGTACATTATAGATCTAAAACTCTCTGGGATTGTCCTATCCACAAAAGCTGACAGATTCATCTAGTGTAGAGGCTCACAATAGGAAAGGGTAACAACAAATGAAGGTTACCCGACAATCTACCAGCCTTCCAAGAATATTTCACTTTTCTCTTGGTTGGCTTGATGCTAGAAAGGAATTTGCCACTCAAACTCAAGTGTTTCTCCTAGTTGGTGGTGCACAACCAGATTTTGACTTGGGAAATATTCTACAAGAGGGGCCTCCAAGGACTAGGATGATGTTGCCTTTGCTCAACAACTAGAGAGGACATCAACCACCTCTTCCTTCACTACCCTTTTGCTTCTTCTGTCTCAACAAATGTGCTACAACTGTCAAATTCCTCCACAGATTGTATTGCATTGACATTATCTTATGTCTTGGAAAATGGGCTATGGATCACCCTCAACATAGAATGTTGGCTTTCTTCATCATCTGGGGGATTTGGTGCTCCACAAACGCCCTCATCTTTGAGCGTGTGAAGCCAAACATCTAGCAAACCAGCTGCAAAATTTTCTCCTCCTATCTTGAATACTCTCCTTTCAAGACATCGTCCCCAAAACATCCCTCTCCTCCCTGGAACATCTGGTCCTCTGGTCCTCTTACCCAGTCGATTGTTTTGACATGGCCTCCTTGTTTGACTCTTGTGGCTATGACATGGCCATCCATCTAGACCTTGAGAGATTCTACAAGTTTTACTCGCACTATGGAATTGGTTCTAATACTTGTGTTGAACTCCTTGCTCTTGGGGGGTCCTACACTGTGCTTCTTGGCTTGGCATCAAAGCTCTTTCCATTTTTGGTGATTCCAAATCCATCATCGGTTGGGCTAACAATCAAGGCTTTTTAGACTCGCTCAACCTCGACACTTGGAAATGCAGAATCAAAACCCTGCTCTAAGGAGTTCTGCTATGTCTCCATCACTCACATCTATTGCAGTCAGAATGGCGAAACAGATCGCCTCGCCAAGGAAGCTTCAGCTAGATACTGATAAAATTAAATTCCAGTGTTTCACCTCTGGCTCTCTTTCAATGGTCGGGACACATTTTGATCTAACTCTGTCAATAGATTGTATCCGCTTACTCTCTGTTTTCCTTTTTTTGTGCAAAGTACCTCCAGTTATTTATCACTGTAACAGGACTACTCACTACCGTTTATGAATCTTAGAGAATAGATGTATTAAACAGAGTTCTAGGTTACTGCTTATATCCTCTACAGGTGATAAGTGGGATCACTATCTCTATCAATGTACTTTCTCGTTTTATCAATAGAAAGCATTTTTTTTTATTTGGAAAAAAAGCCTCTTATAGCATTCTAAATTTAAAATCTTTGAAATCGACTACAACACCCAGTTTTAAAAAATCGCTTTCTGGTGGCAGTCAGATGGGAAACCCTCTCTGGTTTCCGTCGCATGAGTGCATACAATCGGTATATTGAAAGTTGGTTGATCTCAGAGGCTTGGACCTTCATAATTTTCTAAAATATTATGATTTGGCTGATCTCAGAGAGTTGGATCTTCATAATTTATAAACCTCCTCCCTTTATAAACATTTCAAGTTTATGCTCTGCCCTTGAGAATTAGTATTCAGGACTAAGCTTTCTACTCTCCGTATGTAGTCAAACGACAATCTCGCTCTCAGGTTGCCTTCAGGGAAAGTAGTGGTGAGATGAAATGAACCCTATTACCAGCAACTCAGAATATAAATAAATAAAATCCATCTTCTATCAAGATTCTATCAAGAAAACTAAAACTAACTATTCTTATATAAACGAATAAATTCAAGCTATTATTAGGAATAATGGGCTGAGAGCTAACAGAAAAGCCATGTGCCGTGGCAGGGAGTTGTTTGGGAAGAAACTGAAATTGCCAAAATTTCGCGATATTTGATTTCCACAACATAGGGGCTGATGATAATGGATTAGGGTTGACTCCATGCATGCTCCCTCCCTACCATTCATTGTTCTTAGTTTACCAAGTGGCAGATTACTGTTCGGTGTCATGTGATTCGAGATATCCAGATGCTAAAGTTGGTGATTGCCATTTTCAGATTTGTCAT
This sequence comes from Pinus taeda, assembly GCA_000404065.3. NCBI lineage: Eukaryota > Viridiplantae > Streptophyta > Pinopsida > Pinales > Pinaceae > Pinus > Pinus taeda. Next base: position 122,946 of record APFE031627199.1, on the reverse strand, counting down.
GATTTATTGGAAGCCACATAAATTTTAGTCAAAAATTCTGTCAGCTGTTCAAGTTTTCAGAGCTTTGGAAGAAATATATTAATTATATCCCTCGTGCTTTGACATTTGATGCATAACTGCACAACTCCCTTTAGTTTGCTGATTGTTTGTGGATAGATTTACAGTGCTTCCAATTTCTGTGATTCAATCGATCGCGGTGGACATCAGTCGTGATTTGTGAACAATACCCAGCTACTAATTTCTCAATTGTTGGTTCAATTTTTGGTCTAATTATCATGGGAGGTGCCAAAGGGGAGCTGTATGCTTTAGCTTTCCTGTTTCAGGTCCTCACTGTCGTCTCCCTTGCACAGTCCAATGGAAATTATACAAAGTTTTATTTCCCTTCATTCGGCGACCACAACAAGAAGCAGTTGAAATACATGGGAAATGCTTCCTATAGTTCTTCGGTTGGTTACATTGATCTCACTCCATCGCCGAACACTACATCAGCTGCTTCTGGGAATAAATATTCTCAGTTGTATAATTGCGTCGGAAGGGTTATTTTCCATGAACCCATCACCGTCTGGCCGGCGACATTTACGACAACCTTCACCATGTATGTCGAAAATATCACAATTCCCGTCGGGATAAGGAATTTCAATGCAGACGGTATGGCCTTCATCATAGTGCCCAATGACAAACCCTCTCCTCCGGAAAGCTACGGATCCTATCTGGGCGTATTTGATCCATCAGCAGATGGAAGCGAAACGAATCAGCTAGCCATCGAATTCGACACCTTCTGGAACGAATGGGATCCGAACGCCAACCATGTCGGAATAGATACCAATAGCATACAATCCAACGTGACTGCTAATCTCGGGCCAAAAGGCATTGTGCTCAAATCAGGGCGGCCGATAAGGTTTCGAGTGCATTACAATGGCTGGAACAAAATCCTGAAAATATCCGCTGCCTATGCAGACCAACCAATTAACTACGCCGTCATCTTGACTCAAAAAATAGAGCTATCAAGAATCGTTCCGAGATCGGCCTACCTGGGATTCACGGGTTCCACGGGGAATTCTTTCGAGATTCAGCGCGTTTTGGACTGGAATTTCAGTTCAAAGATTTTGCCCAAGTCGTCTCTATCCGTCGGAACGGAGTCCAGGGCAGGTTCGATAAGGAGGGGAGTGAAAATCGGGCTCATTGACGGTTCCATAGTCGTAGGGGTCATGGTATTGGGATTGTTGGCATGGTTCGTCGCTAGAATTAGGAAAGGCCGAAGAGGCGCCAAACGGATGTCAGGCGGAGGATTCAGTGGGGAGCTAGCGTTGATGGAGGGCCGATCGGCGGCTTCATCGTATGCTCCCCGCCGGTTCTCCTACAAATGGCTTTCGACCGCGACAAAGAACTTCAGCGAGACGGAGTTTCTCGGATCCGGCGGCTTTGGGAGCGTTTACAGGGGAATTCTGGAAGGCCCTGACGGGACGATTGTACATGTCGCGGTGAAAAGAATCTCGGCCGGCTCGAGACAGGGAGAACGAGAATTCATGTCGGAAATCAGCAGCATAGGCCGGCTACGACATAGGAACCTGGTACAGTTCCACGGCTGGTGCCACGAGCGCGACGAGCTGCTGCTCGTCTACGAATATATGCCCAACGGGAACCTCGAAAGCCTCCTCTTTAGGCAAGAAGGTGATCAGAATGAAAATCAGCCACTTCTCAATTGGCCCCGAAGACACAAAATTTTATGTGGCTTGGCTTCGGCGTTGCTGTACCTTCAAGAAGAATGGGATCAGAAAGTCGTCCACCGGGACATTAAACCCAGCAATATTATGCTCGACGGGGACTTCAATGCCCACCTGGGGGATTTCGGTCTCGCACGGCTGATCGAGCACGACCAAACGAATCCGGCGGTCACCACCATGGTGGCAGGGACGGTCGGTTATGTGGCTCCAGAGTGCGGGTACACCGGAAAGGCTACTGCAGAGTCCGATGTTTTCAGTTTCGGTATCGTTGTGTTGGAGGTAGCAAGCGGGAGGCAGGTTGTGGAGCGAGAGCCGTCATTGTCAGAGGGAAATTTAGTGGATTGGATTTGGAGTCTTTACGGGAAGGGAATAATTATGGAGGCTGCGGATCCTAGATTGGATGGGAATTTTGACGAAGAGCAGATGAAACGAGTATTGATTTTGGGACTGGCCTGCTCACATCCAGATCCCCAGCTGCGTCCTCCAATCAGGCAAGCGCTGCAGGTTCTTATTAATCCCAATGAACAGATGATGTCGCTTCCTTCTACTAGACCTGTGGCTATCTATGTAGTTTTGCCATCTGAAACCGAACTTCATTCTCGCCCCACTTCTTCGCAGTTAAATGTTGTTCCTGCGGGGTCAGCTTCTACCAGCTCTGGAGGGTGTTCATTATACCCATACATGATGGCAGATAGACGTGAATTCCATAAGAGAAATATGGTATAGAATTTTTATTGTGTAATTTTTATTGAAAAACTTTGTTTATTTATTCTGGATCACAGAAAAGGAGATTTGACGAAGCTATTTAATTGTTAATAATTAATTTTTAAAGCATGCATCATTTTGACCACAACATACCTATTAGAAAATTATTTTTGATACCATGTTCAAAGGGATGCAATAATATGAGTTCTAACATTTTGTTGTTTTATGAGAAAATCTCTTTAGTCCAGCAAAAAATTAATTTTCACTAAAAAGTTATTTTAAAATAGTTCCAGACTCCAGTTTATATGCTGCATGTTTCTGGATGTGACATATTAGCGGTTTATCGATACTTTCCAGAATTTGAAATGCTTTTTTATGGACATGAGTCTCATGTCCTTTCTTTATTACAGCCTGGCCTATCACAGTGCGGCCCTGATTGAAGAGATGGGTACTTCTTGGTGTTTTATCATGCGTTGTCTTATGTATTTATTTTACCTTTTTAGGTTGGTTGTATTTATCATATTAAAATTTAATATTGGTTGTATAACTATTTTGTTTTCGGAAGTCAAATTAAAAAAAAAGTTAACTAGCCATTATATTTGATGTTGCATTATAATGTGGTAGAATAGGTAAGAGTAGTAAAGAAGAATCGGAAGGGTGGACGAGGCATCTCCAATATTGTTTATGTTTTTTATTGTATAGAAATTTACTATATGAAAATGTTTAGTATTTATATTTGATGTTGCAAAGAAAACACTATAAGGCGATAGAATAGGTAAGAGTAGTAATGAAGAATGGAAACTGTGGATGAGGCCTCTCCAATGTTGTCCAATGTTATTTATGTTTTTGATTGTATAGATATTTACTATATGAAAATGCTGGAGGCAAATCTAGTACCAGAGAAATTAGGGGGTTCATCATTGAAATATTGCTTGCATATTTCTTGTTTGAACTCTGGATCCTAAACAACTTCCCTTAGATTCATTTCATCTACCTTGGTAAAAACTACTAAACAACCCTTTCATACATCACGCAACCCTTAGCTATAGAACGAAAACTTACTCGGCTCATGCGAAAAACTCTGACCATTTTCTCCATTTGCAATCAAACAAGATTTGATCCTTGAATGAATAAATGTAGCATTATAGGCTTTGAAATCCATTTTGGAAAGATTTATGTTTCATCCTGGCAACAATATCTATAATGATGAGAGTGCAAGGATTGGCTAGTAATGCAATAGCATAGGTTGAAATTTCAATTGGTATATTTGGCATCACAAATCAAGGTTTTTGTTTCGTCCAATCACTGTTATCCACAATTTTTCTAGACCCTTTTCCACTTATCTTCCCAAAATATCCCTTGGCTGAGATTCCTTTGAAATTGTTGTTGCCCTCACTAAAACTCCTAGATTGTCTTTGGGAGGGACAACCACTAGTTGTGCTATGCTAATGTGACAGAAAGGGCAAACTGGAGGAGGAGAATATGTTGTGGTAGGACTAGGTTTATTGTGACAACATAGTGTTAGAGTGCAGAGGGCATACATTTGATGCCCAAAGTCCTGAACTTCAATGGTACACAATGGATCAAAGCAAATGCAACAAACCTCAGATTCACTAGCATCATAAATATTATCTTCAATGTTGTCTTCCTAATCAATGGAAGAAGATATTGAAGAGGCAGCTCCAAACATAATGCCTTTCTCGCTGGCTCGATTGGCCTCCATAAGGGCCTTTTCTAACAAGAGCTTAGCCTCTGGATTGAGTTGATTATGAATTTCCACGGTGTAGGCCAAACCAACGGTTCTGCGGAATTGGGATTCAGTAAGGTTGCACAAGCAGAGTGTTTGTACTTAAGGGCTACTACATATGGGATGCGCCCAAACACATTTCGCTGAATGCAGTCAACACCCCAAGCCAACAATTCTCGCATAGAATCTAAGCAACGTCCTCAAGCAACAAGGTGCAAAGGTGTGATCCCTGGTCGTCCATGAGCTCCAGTGGTTGCACAAACTAAAGGCCTAATTTTCAATAGCAACTAAACAACCCTTGCATGTTTCATTTGGGCCACAAGGTGTAATGAAGTGGCTCCAACCCCATCTCTCACATTTACAAACTGGGAAAATCCCCAAGAGTCTGCAACGAGAGTAGAATGGGTAGCTAAAAGAATGGCTTCCAAGCAATTAGTGTGCCCATAGCTTGCAACATAGTGCAAGCAAGTTCTCCGATGCAACAAGTCGAACAACAGTATATTTGCACCAGCTTGCGGAAGCCTCTCAATGTCGGAAACCTTCCCATACATGGCAGCCATCATCAGAGGAGTTTGTTTTTTGCGACTCAGGGCATCAAGTTGCAAATTTCAGTCCAATAGAATCAATCTGGCCAGTTGCAGCAACAATATGCAATGGAGACATCTCTTCATAGATTGTGGTCTCTGAGAGCAAATGGGGCTCTCACTCATGAGCAACCTCCACCCTTTGCAAATCCTCTTGCTGGACGACATATAAGAAGGCATGTTCATTAGAGACATTGCAACTCAGAGCTTGACCCATTTATTACCAAATCTTGCCTGTTGAATCCCCAATGCCCCAAGCCCCTTATCAACACTTCTCAGGCATTTGAATCCTGAGAAATCTAACTTGGGACTCTTGAAACTGACTTTGTAATCAATCAATCAGTCAATCCCATCTCTGGTACATCAGCAAAATACAGATCCACTGAAAGAACAAATACTGAGCTACAAGAAGTTGCTAAACATGCATAAAAATAATACTATCTATCTACCAAGTTCCATGTGTGAATAGTTTGACATCCACTTACGATTTTAATGTAATGGAAAGTAATCCAAAGTAGTATGGATTATTTTAAGTTCAAAGGTCACATGAGCTACTATACTACAAATTCCATTATTCTTTTGTCAAACTTCAAACCTCTATAAACGATGTAACCAGTGAAAATATGAACTAGTTAAAAACAAAAAATAAAAAAATTGGCACGCACATGATGCAAAATACTAGCTCCTATGTAGAATGAATTTAGGTAAAATCTCACCAAGAAATCATGCCAGAAGATTAGTTATTGTGGAGAATTCAATGAGGATCAAAGAATTAAAGGGAGCTTTAGCTCTATTTCATTTCCCAGGTCCTAACGCACCTTCAGAACTAAATTGGAAAATGAGACTAAAAATAGCATTATATGCAACACAGGGTAGTTTTTCATATCCTCTTTTTTGTGATGTACTTTATAAAAAATTAAATTCTGATAGATGTCTACTCTATGCTCCAAAAGGAAAACGACATATTTTTCATGCAATTTCTTATGTAGATCCCTACTTTTATCTCTTAAAGGTAATTAGTGCATAACAATATCTCCATTTGTATTCAAAAGATTAGAATACATGCATGTAGATTGTACCCCAAAGATTATTCACAGGGATGTGAAGACAACGAACATTCTTATAGACAACAATTTAAAAGGAAACCTTGGTGACTTTGATCTTTCAAAGGTATGGATTGATGAGGAGGATGGGGAGCCTTCTCATGTTACCACTATAGTGAAAGGAACTGTAGGATACCTTGATCCAGACTATATCACACCCATAACTTGTAGCCTCTTTACAATAATAATGATGGTGAAGGAATTGTATTTGTTGTAGAATTTTATTTTTTTCATTTTTCTTGCCATTCATAGATCAAATCTTCTTTTCGTTTTGTTTAACAGGTATTTTAGCACTCAAAGGTTGACTGAGAGGAGTGATGTGTATAGTTTTGGAGTATTTTTGTTAGATATCATGTGCGGTATTGCTTCCATTAGAGAAAAACCATTGTGAGTCATACAGATAAAATAAGGGTATTCATATGATGTTAGATTTGGATCTGTCGCTACCAAGGACAAAAGTGAGAGTTGTATCTTCATCCTGGAAACAATATCTATAAGTATGGGAGTTCAAGGACTGACTAGTAATGCCACGTCATAGGTTAAAATTTTAATTGGTATATTTGGCATCAAAAATCAAGGTTTTTGTTCCATTCAATCACTAATGTTTGCAATTTTTCCAAACCCTTTCCACTTATCTTCCCAAAAGGTCCCTTGGCTGAGGTTCCTTTGAAACTGTTGCTCCCCTCACTGAAACTCTTATATTATCTTGGCTTGTTTGTCTTTGAAGAATCAGTGCTAGTGTAGCTCTCTTTGGGAGGGGAAACCACTAGTTGTGCTATGCTACTGCGACAAAAAGGGAAAGTTGGAGGAGGAGAATATGCCATGGTAGGATTAAGTTTATTGTGACAACAAAATGTTAGAGTGCAGAGGACACACATTTCATGCCCATAGTCCTGAACTTCAATGGTACACAATTGATCAAAGTGAATGCAACAAACCTCAAATTCACTAGCCTGCATATTGGCACAAACAAAGACAACTAGTCAATTGCGATGATAGTCACTTGACATTTGAAGAAAATAGATAACTTATACAACTTCTTAGTCTGATATGTGTCTTGATTCTACCAAGTTCCAACCAATCAATAGACATTTGAGATTAGAAGCAAGAACACACTTCATAAATATTATCTTCAATGTTATCTTCTTGATTAGTGGAAGAAGACACAAAAGAGACAACTCCAAACATAATGTTTTTCTCCCTTGCTCGATTGGCCTCCATAAGGGCCTTTTCCAACAAGAGCTTAGCCTCTAGATTGAGTTGACTTATGAATTTCCACAATGTAGGCCATACCACCAATGGTTGTGCAGAACTGGGATTCAGTAAGGCTGCACAAGGAAAGTGTTTGTACTTAACGGCTACCACATATGGGATGCGTCTTCCAAGTAAAACACATTATTTAGTAGTCTATGGAAATCTCTTGGTAAATTCTCTCTTTTTATCTCCTATTACAGTAGTCCTATCTATAACAAACTAAACATATAATAAAGTTTGAGTAAATAAGAGGAATGAAGTTATGCCCTCAGAGAGAGTTAAGGGAGTTCTCACCCAGATGCATCTCGCTGAATGCGGTCAACACCCCAAGCCAACGATTCTCACATAGAATCCAAGCAGCCTCCTCGAGCAGCAAGGTGCAGAGGCGTGCTCCCTGGTCATTTGTAAGGGAAAAAACATATAAACAAGGGCAGGTTTTATTAAATCTTGGGGCGGAAGGTACCTTTCCTATTCAGTCACAAATAAGAAAAATAAAAATTTGACAGAATTTCCTTTCAAGTTCTAATAGAGCACATGTTGTTAAGGAAAGAAAGATCCATTTGGCACAAGTTTTCAAGGAAAAAACCCAATTTTCACGAAAGAGGCACGCACATTATTAAAATGAAGATAAATATTTCATATGTGAAAACTATGGTTTCAATGATACATAGAAACTAATTACAAAATTCGTTGTATCTATCTCTTACCCATGAGCTCTAGTGGTTGCAAAAACTAAAGCACCATTTCTCAACAGCAACTGAACAAACCCTGGATGTTTCATTCGGGCTGCAAGGTGTAATGAAGTGGATCCAATACCATCTCTTGCATTTACAAATTGGGAAAATCCCCAAGAGTCTACAACGGGAGTAGACTCAGTGGTCAGCACCCCAAGCCAACAATTCTCACACATAATCCAAGTAGCCTCCTTGAGAAACAAGGTGCAGAGGCATGATCCCTAGTCGTCTCTAAGGGAAAAAACATAGAAACAAGGGAAGGTTTCATTAAACCTTGAGGTGGAAGGAACCTTGCCTATTCAGTCACAAACAAAAAAAATACAGAGTTGACATAATTTCATTTCAAGTTCTGATAGAGCACATGTTGTTCAAGAAAGAAAGATCCATTTGGCACAATTTTTCAAGAAAAAAAACCAGTTTTCATGAAAGAGGCACACATGTTATTAAAATGAAGAGCAATATTTCAGATGTGACAAATATGGTTTCGATGATACAAAGAAAATAATTACAAAACTGGGTGTCTCTATCTCTTACCCGTGTCTCTATCTCTTACCCATGAGCTCCAGTGGTTGCGTAAACTAAAGCCCCATTTCTCAACAGCGATTGAACAACCCCTGCATGTTTCATTCGGGCCGCAAGGTGTAATGAAGTGGCTCCAACCCTATCTCTCTCGTTTACAAACTAGGAAAATCCCCAAGATTCCGCAACGAGAGTAGAGTAGGAAGCTGAGAGAATGGCTTCTAAGCAATTAGTGTGCCCACAGTTTGCAGCATAGTGCAAGCAAGTTCTCTATTGCAATGAGTCAAACAACAATATATTTACACTAGCTTACATAAGCCTCTCAATGTAGGAAACCTTCCCATACATGGTGGCCATCATGAGAGGAGTCTATTTGTTGCGACTTAGGGCATCAAGATGCAACAATTCTTGCACAAAATCCAAGCAACCTCCTCGAGCAACAAGGTGCAGAGGCATGCTCCCTAGTTGTCTATAAGGGAAAAAAACATACAAACAAGGGTGTGTTTGTTTAAATATTGAGTCAGTGTGAGCCTTTCCTATTCAGTCACAAACAACAAAAATACAAAGTTTATAGAATTTCCTTTCAAGAGACCATTGTCCACCCTCTGCAAATCCGCTTGTTGGACGACAGAGAAGAAGGCATGTTCATTGGAGGCACTGCAGCTCAGATCCTGACCCGTTTATTACCAAATCTTTCCCGTTAAATCCCCAATGCCTTGAGCCCCTTATCAACACCTCTCAGGAATTTGAATATTGAAAAATCTAACTCGAGAGTCTTAAATAACTTACCAGACAACCCTAGGAAAAGTTTTGCCTTGCTTGTAGAATCTTGGTCTGTTGAATACCATGGTGAAGGTGTAGAATCTCGGTCCATGGAATACCATGGTGGAGGTGTTAGATGAGACATTTCCTGCACACCAAACCCTCTTAGGCCGTGATAAGAAAAAGAAAAAGATTAAGTTTCGATTGTTATTGTTTCAATTATAATGATATTTTTGATTAATGGCCGCAAACATTTTTGTTGTCTAACATCAGATCAAATGGATCATAGTAAGACATGTAAGACAAAAGGAGAGTTGATTTCAGAGGGGAATGCCTTACAACGTTTTTTTTTTTTTTTAATAATGTAAAAATAATCGAATAATTGAATCATTTTCGTAGAAATATATTGGAAAAGAGTCCACACTTTCAACCAAACTGTGTGGTACATCATCAGTCAACATTTCGAATATTTATATTATAAAAAATAGAAAAGGTAATATATTTATATATTTAAAATCGAATTATATAAATATAAGTTTTTAATGTTGTTTTTGTAAGTGTAAGACTACATTTTATCATGTCCAACTTTTCATCTCTAAAAAGAATAGAATAAAAAAACCCGAGCGAACTAAATTTATAAACTTATTAATTAAACATTAAAAAACATAATATGTAGTATTTTGAAAATTTGTGGTTAACATAAATTATTGGTCCTGAGAAGAATTATTTATCTATAGGAAGTAATATATATAATTATATATTATATAATATAATATAAAATTATAATTATATGGAATGATATCATAATATTTAAATTTAATGCAAATATGAATGTAGATATAAATTTAAAGTATATATTTATTTAAAAGATTTAGTTTAGATTTAAGTAAATCAACAAAAACCACGGCTTATTATAAAACGATTCACTAATTAATTATTACATAAAATGAAATATTCTACAAGGAATAGGAAACTATAATTAATATAAAGCTATATTTATCTAAATTTTAATACTAAGATTTAAAAATAAGAATATTAAAATAATATACAACAAATTGTGGCATTCACAATAATTCTAGCGCTTTAAGAGAAAATGTGGCTTTCAACCCCTTTTGCCCACTCCTCTCCTCATTGGCCTCAACGATCCATATCCTCCTCCTTGTCACTTAAATAGGGAAGAGTTAAATTCATTGGAAGGGTGTTATAGTGACCATCTTACCTCACCTTTCTCTTAAAACTATCTCTTCTACTCTTCTTTGTCTCATATCCACATTATTTTCATCATCTAATAACCTACTCCAACTTCTTAAAAGAATGATGGATTTCTCACATTTTAACTGAGAAACAAGTTAATCCTACTATTCATTTAATGGGTGTGAAAAGATTATGGAGAGGATATAACCCTTGTCACCACTCTAAAACTCATCTGACCTTCATTGGGTTATGGAGGTTATTGAAGGTCCACACCCCACTCCATTTACCCCTTCACCCATGACCTCCTCTCATCCCTTAAATAGAGCCATGATTCATTTAAGAGGCGGGTAGATTATGGGGAGGGTTTCTTTTCCATTTGTTTTTCTCTTATATATATATACATATATATATATATATAGATATATCTTAGTTTTAGTTTTAGTTTTACCGTTCTAATGATTTCATTCACAATAATGTTCATTTTTTAGAATGCTGCAATTTTAGGTCCTCAAAAATAGGTGTTGTTAGCAACATCTCTTTTTGTTAGGGGGTTGATTTAATATTTTTCCAGTGGAAAAAAGAAGAATATAGAGGCCAGTGAATTCCAATAATCACCCACTCCCAGTGTATTGTTGTTGTTGTTGATGATGATTATGGTTACTATCCATTGAAACCAAATCTATCTATCAAACACTAAGAAAATAATGATAATAAATGACTTGGTTTCCTTAAGAATTTTAATTTTGTGCTTGAAAGATTTCAAAAAAATGTTCATAAATCACCATAGTTTTGATAAGTTAAAATGTTAGGAAAGTTATTACGGTAACAAATATTTTGAAATTGTTACCTTATATGCATGTACGTGAGACATTTTAAGAGAGTGTTTTCCATGTTCAGCCATGTTAATGCCATAAAGGTGTTGTTGTAACTACTACAACCATCCTCCAAAATTTTACCTATGATTTGATTTTGTAGTCTTTGTTTCTATTTACACGAGCTTATCTTTGACTGTCATCAAGTATTGATGGTTTGATTAAGAATTATCTTTTTATGTTGTGCTTGTGTTTTTTTATTTTCATACTTATCTTATATTTTGAGTCACAAGCTAACCTTTTGATTTGACCTTACAGCGGTTGTGGGATTGCATCCAAAAATTACATAATCCATGAGGCCAAGCTAGCCTTGATGATGGAAATTGCATAACCCTAATGAAAAACTCAGCCCTGAGCTTGAGAACTACGCAGTCATGCATAGAAACCTAGAATTAAGCACAAAAAATGTGCAATCCATTCCTTAAGGTCATAAACTGTGAAATGCAATGAGCTAGGAAGTTGCCCAATTCCCTAGAACTGCACAATCTTCTTAAGTAGTGTGCATGGAAAGGTCCCCCCCCCACCCAAAAAAAAAGGAAAAAAAAGTGGAAAAGAAATCCCTAGAAAATAGGGCTTCATCAAGTTTCCCGAAGGTAGTACAACCTCTATTTTTATAAAATTCTACCAAGAGTCACCTTTTTCCTTGATTTTAGGCATGTGCGTCATAAACCCCAATCCGCTTAAATATATTTAATAGACACATCTAGAGATCATTTTTACATTTGATCTTGGAAATCTAGCATTCCCAAGGATATCAAGGAACCTTCGGTGGATTTTGCATCACTTTTCTGTGTGAGTTTTGTATTTGTCATCTTTTGTTGTTTTTTTCTATCGCTTTTGGTCATTTCGCTTCCGTGAGTGTTTTTCTTCTTGTTTCTCTTCATAGCTGTTGGAATTTTAGCTTATATTAGCTTGTAGAAGTGTTGTTTCAGTTTTTTGTTTGCCTTTCATAAGTGTCGCATCGATTTTCTTATTTTTGCACATCGACTATCGTCATTTCAGTGACTCTCCTTGCATATTTATTTTTCCTTCCATTTGTTGAGTTTATGCACTTGATTCACATTGATATATCCATACTTAGTCATATCCATGTTTTAACTTTCATTATCTCTTAGATTTTTTTGTTTCCTACACCCTCACCAAGCATATTTGCACTTCTATTGGCCACGCACTACCTTGTCGAGCTGGGAATTGCACAAGTTTGAAGCTCAAGATGAGGCTTAGCTTCTGAGACTGCAAAATGCACACTACAAGCTTGCCAAATTATGCATTGCACAGTCCCAAGGCTCAGCCTTTCCCCCTTGGCCACTGAGACTACGCAATGCACAGTCTCTCCCTATCACTGTCGAGGTTGAACTGTGCATTGTGTAGTCTCAAGTGTCAGGCTACATCACTGGATATTGAGATTGAAAAATGTGCATTTCCCTCAGTGAGTCTCCCTCCCTTTCTCATCATAATTGTGCAATCTTGATCATCAGTTCAATGATTTGCTGCCTGATCTTACTTTGAAATTAGTTTTGCAAAACTAATTCATTCTAGCCACGAGTGCTTTTTCCCTCCCATAGGTACCATAGGTGTTGAGCATTTCTCTCTAGTAGTCACTGTTACCATGGAACCCAAGAGAGCTACCTCAAAAGATACCACAAAAGGAAATATCAGGGAAGCAATTTAGAGTATGCCAGTAAACTTGCCAGTGTACTCAAAGACTCAATTGTATGTGGAAAAGGAATCAAATCTTACATGAAAGAAAGTGAAAGAAGATTTTTAAGACAATAACTTAGAAGGAGATCTAGAAGGCCGACAAGTATACATTAATGTCTAGAAATGAGGGATACACAGGGTTACATGCAGATATCCAACCTTCCTATGTACATATGTGATCAAATGGATTGTATTGCATATTGATATGAAGATCATGAGCTTGAGCAGTGCTAGTGGACAGAGGCTTGCTATTTTTCTGGAAGCAAAATACCAACACATGTACCATTTTCTTGAGCCACAAACACATATGGATTCATACTCATATGCCTATAATAACTATTTGGGAACGAAATATGTTGTTAAGAGCTGGGTGAAGGAGCCATCAAAGTTTCGACAAACACCCACCAACACATATAAGACAAGGTCCCTAAGGAGTGCCTATCAACTATTAATCATCTTAGCTTGTAGAATCTTTGGTGAGAAGAGCATAGAGATGTTTCCTGAAGGGTGGGAAATCTTACTCAACGAGGTTGTGAATGTGGCGAATCAGTGCAACTGGTTATAATTGTTGGCTCAACAATTAAATATCCATGTAGGTAATGCCCTGAATCCTCCCAAGGGTGGGAAAGAGAGATTTTATATGTATACATATTTACTGGATGCAATTTGTGCACATAATTCATTCCTAGCATGAACTGGGCTTGGACACCACGAGATCCTGTCATGCACATCCACTACAAACTGCTCTCATATTGCAGCCATCGAGGAGTAATGGAGAAGCTATCTGACCACTTCCTCATTCCATTTTACAAGATAATCTTTGAGGAAGAACCACCTTGCATGTCACGTGGGGCAATGGAAGCAATATTAGAGATCACAAATTGGTTTGCATTAGTAGATGACACCTTCCTTAGAGTGTTTGACAGTCAAAAGTCCCCGCATCTTTTGCCAAGGCATGCCACGAACAAACTTTTCATGCAATAAGTGTCATATCATCTTGCCACAGGGTTGTCAATAGCTTTGCATAGGAAGAAGAAAGCACCTTGGCCAACTCTTCCTATGTAAATTGGATTGTATGAGACAAATAATATGAAAGTCGTAGATACTGAAGGAAAGTTGATAGAGAAGTTTTCATTCAATACTTGAGACTTTAATCCATATGATCCCCATGGTATTTGAAAAGACCATTGTGCAAGAATTCACTTTCAGTGTTTGAGCGGGAAATTTCAATAGCAGGAGGAGGATCCATGGAAGAATTTATATAATGCCTCCAAGACCTATGAGCCAATCAGTTTTGCAAGAACTTCACAGATGACTCCAAAGAAGCAGAAGCAGGAAGAAGAAGAAAGGCAAAACAAAATAGAATAAGAAACAATGCAGAAAAAAGTTGAAGAATAAGAAAAGAACCAGAAACCGAAAAAGGAGGAGAGTGAACAACTGTAGGTTTAGGATATTTCTCAGTAGATTGAAGAGTTGATAGAGATCGATGACATGAAGGTGGAACCAAAACCGCATAATAACGATGTTGATCTGATTCCTTGCACACAACAGGTCACTCTTCAGTTTCCACCACTTCCCGCAGCAGAGTCAACTCGAAGTGAGGAAGGGGAAGTTGTTCCTATTAACAATGATCTGGTTATGGACACGTACAATTTTTCATACGATGAGCTCCAGAATAATATTGTACAAGTGCGTAAGAAGAATTTTGTGGATGATATCTCATCTCCTACATTTATTAGAGAAAGAGTGATTGTGACTAACACCACGAGGAATCTTGAATACATTGCCTCAACTGACTTGGCCTTTGTAGGTGCAACAAAGTCAAACACTCAGTATCTGATGGTTGAGAACAAGTAGTTGGAAAAGAAGTTATAGGTTGTTAGGCAAGAGGTTGAACAACTTTGTGCAACAACACAGAATGTAGCTTCCACACATGTACATCTGGAGGAAACGAGGGTAGTGATACTTAGTGAAGTATCGACACTCAAAGAGCTATACATAATCTCTATGAGAAGCTTTATACCATGCATAAGGTAGTTGTCCACATGGAGGGATTATAGCAGCAGTATAAAGACTTTTTCAAAACTCTCATAAATGAGAAAGTTTCAATTATTGTCATTCATGAATGGACAATGCGATAAAAAGGGGCGCTGCTTGACTTGGGTAAGAAAATGAAGCCACGGGCATAGCTAGAGAAAGAAATAGTGTGGATGTTGATCCAGAACAACAAACAACTCACATCATTTAGTGGTAACATTCAGGCCTCGTATACACCATTATACAACAGTTTGGATTTCTTGGTGAATTTTGACATGATCCCATTAGGTGGCTTACTCAGGAGGGAGATAAATGAATATGAGACAAATTTCCACCAAGGAAGATTTGGAAGTGAATAGAGAAAACATGTAGAACTACATTAGTGGCCATGTCCAAGTGCGGACAATGTTGTTCATTCTTGAGAAGGAAGTTGAAACTGGTTCCAAATCATTGTACTTGGATGCCATGGAGGCTAGATTCCACTTCCAGCCAGACACCATCACACAGTTTGGGGATGTCATTGCACAATACCAAACTTGGCATTGATATGTGGTTGAGAACATCAATTGGAAGTTATTGAGATTGAGTTCTCCCAAACTCAAGAATGATAGTGTTTTGTCTTGTTAGGATGTTTAGTTGTCTCTACCCTATTTTGTCTTATATGGGTACGAGTGTAAATTGTAACATTATCTGTAATTAATTTGTAAGTGGAATTCCAAGCATCAATATTAGAATGTGAAGAGACATGATGTAATGTAATGAGTTATTTTGTAAAGAAGTTGAAGAGTCATGAGGGAAGTCCAAAAGTCACAAAGTGGAGTTGAAGAGTCACCTCCTTTTGTTATAAATATAGCCTCATAACTCATGTAAAGGGCTTTTGGGAGCCAAGAATTTGGCTAGGCTTAGGCTTAGAGTCAGGAGCTTGGGAGTTTTTTTGAGAGCCTTGGCTTCTCTGTACGTAGAGGAATTATGTTTCTTTAGGGGAATAGGTGATGTTGACTTAAAGTTCCAATATTGGGGTTAGTGGTTTGTCAATGATGTATGTATGATCATAACTTTCACTTAATAAAAAGCTCAGAGCCAGCACATTTTCATGCATATGTTGTAAATGTAGTAGAACTATTCTTGTTATGTTTGTAATGTATTTTATTTAACTTACACTTATTCTTATGAACTATTTTGTTTGCATTAGTATGAATCTTGTTTAATGTGTGTTGTTGTATTAATTCATCATTGTTAACTTGTGAACTATTTTGCATATTATCTTGTGATGCCATTAGGCTCGTGTGTTCCTTTAAATCTACGTACTATTACAATATTTTAAGGGGCTCAATTATTTTCCCTCCGGCATGGCATAACCTTCATGCATCACATTTGACTCTCCACAGGGTCATGCACTTGTTCATACCAAAGTCACTATACATCACTCTATGCGTAATTGCAGCCAAGGCATATCATTAGCACCCATTGCATTGACAACCGGGTTGTATTCCTGATTTGAATTGGATCATTATATTGTTTTTCATCTATTTCAATGCCTTTGGAGCAGAAAATGTGGAGGAATTAGCTCACAGGGCCAATTTTACTGATAGACCCAGTTTGGTGAAACATGATCTAAAACCTTTCAGAAGCGTTTTGAGGCATCAAATGATATTTTTGGGGGTAAAAATTTGTTGATTTAGCACAACACCTTTTCATGCTATTCTATGCACATAGATATTTCCAACGGTGCAAGAATCACATCAATCAAAGTCTGTATGCAAATCTATGCCACTTAGAAGTTAACCTTCCCGTTTTCACACCTATAGTTCTGGAGGATGCCGCGTCAGCCCCCATTATTCATGCAAAATGGGATAGCCACGTGATTATGATGTAAAAGAGTCTAGAGGAGTCTATTTTGTAAATCTAGTTAAGCTCAGTTGATGTAGTCAAACTTAACTACTAGTAGGCTATCAGGCCATGTTATAACTGGGAAAATAGGAGGAAGTGGCATCTCATTGTTTCGAGATAATTTTGTTCCATAGTTGAGCAACGATAATTAGGAGAGATAGGAGGTAGAGTACAAAGATAAAATATATCCACTGTAGTAGTCCACGGGCCACAGGCATTACTTCTTTATACCTGCAACTATATTTCTAGACATAGAAAGGGAGTGAAGTGACCTCACCTTCCAGGTGGTTTTTCTCTCAAAAGGGTTTCCCAGAGAGCATATCTTGTTTCTTATGTGTGTGATACTATTTGGTCATTCTCTATTTTTTTGCATAATTTATATTCGCATGCATGCACTAATTACAATTAAATCAACAAATCTTAAAGTTTAATATACTGTGATAGTGTAAAATTTCAGTATTTTAATATATTATTATCATATATGTTGTGATGAATTGTCTAATGGAATATCCACGAAATTTTATGGATCAATTCTGGATGGGACTCCTACACCAAATAGTGTGAAGTCTAATTGGGACTTTATATCGAGGATATATCCTGAATGTTGGCAAGTCCGACACTGTCAACATTTTTGTTGCTAGAAGGAGGGTCAGATGACAAGCTGATCCCATCAAGTCTGTTTGAAATTTCAACTCTCATTAATGGCTTCCTCCTATATCTTAGCCTGACATGTTTTTATAGAACCTCAAAATCGAAAGTGCCAATGGAAATTATTAATGACTTGTCAAATCTTCAATTCAATGGTGAGGGTGAAATAACCTTCTTTGAGCACACTACTCGTTTTATTGAATTTTTCACGAAACACAATATTCATTACGAGGATGCTGCTTGTAGGTTATTCACTCTTATGTTCGAACAACATGTAAGGGAATGATGTTACTGTTGGCTTGTATGGGCTTGACCCAGGTTCAAAGATGATTTAGCCAAACAAATCCTGTTACTACTGGCCCTTTCGGCAATAGTCTGCGGAGCGCAGACTGAGGTCTCACCCGAGGTAGTATGCGATGGTGCTAGAACTAGGTTTCCGCACCATATAGATGTTTGATGGTTTTTAGTGGTCCACATATTGACCTTGAGCGCACATCACTATGCGCACCTATCAGTACCTCATAGCCTATAATGCAACCTTTCCGCAGTCTTGTTCGAGGCGCGATCCATGTTATTACCCAAGTCCTTACAGTTAATCCAATATTACCCAATTAATTAACTTATCTGTGTGAGAAATTAGTCAGTTACGACTACCTCTCATGAAATGGTCATACGTGAATGACTTACTTAATGCAGTTGAATCCCAAAATGATATCTAATATAATGCACTGCGTAAACCCCCATACTTAAATTCAAAAAGAGTCAAGGGATCTCTACTTGAATGGTTCATGAGGCACAATACTTGCTAAGGTTTTGCAAATGGGGTATCAAGCTAAGTGGGCTTGATTGTGGGAAAAACTCCACAGTTAAGCGCGCTTGAGCCAGAGGAGTTCTGGGATGGGTGACCTCCTGGGAAGTCCTGGTTACCGGGTGCAAGCCCCGGAAGTGATGATTGATGCTAAGTGATTCGTTCTCCACATTTCACTAGTTTCAATCCCACTTCTTCACCCCTGTGAGCATCACCCGATGCAATGAGTGCTAAGTGAACTATTCAAAAATCATGAGAAATTAGTCAGTTACGACTACCTCACATGAAATGGTCATACGTGAATGACTTACTTAATGCAGTTGAATCCCAAAATGATATCTAATATAATGCACTGCGTAAACCCCCATACTTATATACCTACAATGTTCAGTATTACAAGTGCGCATGATAAACAAAACATTATAAATGCATAGAAAGTAATACAACAACAAATACATAGTATTTGGAATCAAATTTCTCTTTATTATTCCATTTCTTGGGTTACAGACTCAACTTCGCTATGCACACTTAGTTGCAGGGGTCTGCGCACTCAGCTGTGGACTCTACTAGGCCTCTTCGCACTCAGTTGCAAAGCCTCTTCCTACTACTACGACCCAAGACACTTAGACTTCTTCTCTATCTGCAACTAGATCATTACATTCCTCTCTCTCCAATGTTTTTAAAACCTACAGCCTCATTCTATTTATACAACCCCATGGTTCGCGGACCATGGGTAGGTCGACATTACATTACATTACATTACAAAACTTAGGGTGAACAACCCTATGACTCAACATACATTTCGCGCTCCGTGCCCGCAATTTGCGGAGTCTTACAACATCTTTGATCAAAACTTAGGCTTTGAGCCCCAAAACATACCATGGGGGGATTCCATGCACAATAGGCCCCCAACACAAACATCACAACTTGCCCTCGAGTCACTCTATCGGTGCGGTGATCTTGGCGCAAAGTCCCTCCAGCTAGCCTTGTGCTGCTCGGAGGTCTGTAGCGCACTACTTTGCAGTTTGTTGGACTTGCTTCATGCGTTCTTCTGAAGCCTCTTTGTCAGGATCAAATCCTTGCCTTAGCATGTACATCCCATGCATCTGTGCGAGCTTGCCTATGATATCTATTGTGATGGTGAAGGCATCGTCAATCCATGGCTGGATGCTTGCTTTGATAACTGCCTCTTTCTGTCGCACCGCATCCACCTACTCCTTCAGTGCCCTAGTTTGATGCATCTTCGCAAGCCATTGAGTGAGGACTACTGTCTGCGTAGTTCCTCGGACACTGTCATACTACTCCTGAAGTTCGCACGCCTCTATTTCTAGGCATTGTATGTTGGGGTCCTCCTGCAAAGATGTGAGGACCACAAATGGTTGTTCCAACATACCAGTACAGCCTTGTACTGCACATCCAATTTCTTCCAACCTTGTTTGGATAGTGCTAGCACGTTGTTCTATGATTTCCAAGGGAGTGGAAGGTTGCGCCTTCAACTGCAACTTGGCGATTTTAAGATTCATCTCCAGCTGAACCTTTGTCATTTCTACTCTGGCTTTGCAGACGCCGATCACCAAACTATGGATCCGCTTTGCTGCTGGTATGTTTATTCTGATGACCAGCTTTGGGACGAATTTGCAAGCATCATCTACCACCTGTTCCAATCGCTGAGTCTGTGATACCAGTTCATCACACTACAAGCTGAGTTGTTCGATGTTTATCTTTTGCTCACTCAGAACATGTATCATGTGGCCCTCCATGGTGCAGAGTTCGATTGTTATTCCATCTGACAGTTGGTATAATGTTTCTCGCAGAAGGGCAGCCAAATTGAGGTCAAGTCCTTTGATTTTTCCAATAGCAGCTTTGTCGATCTCATTTGCTGCTGCCAGTGCTCTATCCAGTAAAACTATTGTATTGGCGATCCTTGCACGTAACATCTGTTCTAATGTTGATGTTCCTACTATGACGTAGGTGTACAAGGGACCTTCCTGCGGGTGCCGCACCTGTATTTCCTACATTTGTGCCCTTAGGGCCCCCAACACTATCTGTTGCTCCGTCATAACTTCTTGGAGTGCTTCCTTGGTGACATCACAAACCGTCTTGCCGATGTTATAGAGGTCTCCTTCAGTTAATGTAATCAGGTCGATGGCTAGCTTTGAGGCCTTGACCATTTTCCGTGGACCCGATCTCTTTGGGACGTGTGGTCGTCTGAGTTGGGTCGAAGTGGTTCCTGGGTCCGTGCCCTCTTCTGCAAGGTCTGTGTCCTCTGCCTCCTATCTTGCAGACACTTCTTGACCCTCCTTTGCCTACTCTGTTGTGGCCTCTACTGCTATTGCTGCTTCGACAACCTTCTTTTGCTCCATGGTGCCTATGCCACTTCGCGGGTTGCCCTGACCTCGGCTGCCACTTTTTCGTTGTGCATTTTCTCAGCTAGTTGACACATTGTTATCTTCTCCAACTCTGCCAAATCTGGGGCGTGCCACTCGGGAAGCCATGACTCTAACACTGTAAAGATTGCATCGTCAGTGGCTATGAATGGGAGTTTTGTCCACTGCTGCGCCGGATCCTTTCACACCCTGATGTAAATGTTGTGCATGTCTGCGTTGAAGTCTGCAAAACTCTGCAAACTATTGTGCACTGTGGGGGACAGGTGCGGCCTCATATGAATCCACATCTAGATGCTCGCCTCCATGAGCACCCATAAAATATTTTTATCGCGAATTCGCTTCACGTCCTTGGTAGCCTAGAGCAATGCGTACTTCGTGGCCTCTGCAAAGTCACACTCTATGCTTGGGAATTGACTATCCTCTGGTAGTTCTCCTGCTACCAGCAAGATGGACAAGAGAAACCACGTGTAGTGGAAGGTCTTACCCTGCTCCTAGGCCTCCTTGTAGTTAATCAAAAATTCTTCACAGAGGAACTCAACCCAGTTGAATTGGACCCCTTCCACACATTGTTTGGCCAAAGCAAATACCGGTGCTGGCACTTCATCGCCACGCCATTTTCTCATTACTTTACTGGCCAAGAGCTAGGTGGCTACATGCACCCCCTTATCCTTGATACTACCGATAGCGTACCCCCTCTTTTTCTTCTCGTGCTTACATTTTTTCTTCATGGCTTCTGTGAAAGCCAAATCGCCGCTTTTTCCTACTATCGTCACGGGGTTTGTTCCCTTACAGGGAACCCGATAAATTCTATGGATGAGATCCACTGTTATGGGAATAAGCTCCTTCAGCCATAAGTACCCATCATGCACCAGGTAAAGCAGCTGCCTGATGACGAAAATGGCGATGGGAGCACAGTGAAAGTGTGGTATGCTCAGTAGATGAAGCAACCCAACCTTCTCCACACCAGCAACCATTTTCGCAGTTGTAATGTGATCACTGGCCCCTCCTTATTCTATTTCATTAGGCTTTCCATCTCTAAGTGTGGGAACTTCTCGCTGTTTGCAACGTCGTAGTATCCAAATTTTAGGGTGGCACACGTCCTAGGAGCGGACCCTCAAATTTAATTCCATTGGGGAGGAGCGGGGTCTAGAGTGCACTCTTCATTGCATCCAGATCCTTTGGTACCTTAAATTTCCCTCTTTGCGGAGGGACATACTCTGGTAATTTTGCTACAGAGCACATTGGTTGGACGTCCACCTCCACATCTTCTTCTTCCTCTACTTCGATAATCAAAGCTTGTAAGTCCTCCTCCTCTTCATTTGTCTCAATGGTGACAGCCTTGCCCTTTTCCTCCATTGATAGCTTAGTGAATTGCGGATTCCTCGAGGACATGCAGACTGGTCCCATTGCCTGCTTATCTTTTTTCGGTCTCAGTGTCCAAGGTGATTTCGGGATTTTTGGTTCAATCCCAGTATCTTCGGGAATATCGTGTATCGTATGGGTCGATGCAGCCTCACCGGTAGTTCCTTCTTCAAAGCCCAAACCTCTCCTGGTATTTGTCATCTTGTCTATAGTGTATGTAGTCTTTCACGAACTTAGGGGCTCAAATATCGCTCAGCGCTCAACACTATGTGTTCTATTCAACCGCTCAAGTCTCAAGTGAACAAGTGTTGTCTCTTGGCTAGCCACTAGATTTTTATAGTGCCTTTTGAATTCAAATTCGATCGTTCCCCCGAATTTTGGGCCATCAATGCTTTCTTGCCAGCAGATTTTCTGAAATATTTCCCATAACTGTTGTCTTAAATGTTCCCCGCCCACTCCATTTGGCCTCAAACTAGACATCCTGTCATGAACAGTGACACCAACGGTCACTTCCCAGCCTACCCACGTGGTAGCTCCATGCCCGGGTGTGAACCTTGTGACATGCTAACTCTATGCGCACCTTTCTTATTGTGCAACTCCCCATCAGATTCTTTTATAGTCCCACACTCCCTTTCAACTGCTTGGAATGCTAAGACTGTTCTTCCTATGGCTAGTCA
Organism: Pinus taeda; assembly: GCA_000404065.3. Taxonomy (NCBI): domain Eukaryota; kingdom Viridiplantae; phylum Streptophyta; class Pinopsida; order Pinales; family Pinaceae; genus Pinus; species Pinus taeda. Next base: position 100,238 of record APFE031627199.1, on the reverse strand, counting down.
GGTGGTCGCACCAACCGTACGAGACTCCATCTCACCTTCTAGTATAGTCTACGAAACATCCCCACTTTCCCTCACGATAGTTGGTGCCACACTCTCTACTGTATGCAGTGCATTCCCCTGGTCACTACGTTTGGTGATATGTGGCCCTAGCCATGGTAGTAGACTAATCAATTCTTGATGAGCACCTTCTAATCCATTGGTATGATCATCCACACCTTGCCTTGCCATTCTTGGTTTATCGACGAGACATGCTTGATTGATCTCACTTTCAAACAACTTGACTTCCACGTCCATCAAAATGATTTTCTTCCTTAGTCTTATCTAGTCTTTTTCAAGTTCGTGAAGTCTAAGGTTCCCTTTCCGAATGGCTTCCTGAACCCTTATGTGTTCTACCTCGCATAGCTGTGTGATTTCTTCATCCTGGGCATCACACAGTGTTGTACCTGTGGGTGCTATTATGTGTGTATTCATCGTTGCAAGGCCTTAAGAAATTATTGTCCCTACCCTATTTCGCAACCTTGGAATTGTTTCCGTGGTCAAGGTTTGGCACATGCTTCTATAGGTCCATCAAACTGCTAGCACGCACAAGTCCCAGTGAGTGTGTCTCACCTGGTTGACTCTGTTCAGCACCTCACACACCCTATCGAATGCTTCTCCGTGGATACTCCTTGGTGTGCTTCACCTTTTTGGGTGTTGTGTTTTGTTCCGATTCTCCATTATGGGAGTGGTGTGCACTTGTGTAGGCTGCATGTCAAATTTCTGTACCCATCAGGAAAAGTGGGCACGTAAGTTGTTCTTCCCCTGGCAACCAGCTCTCATCCTTAGCAGTGGTTTTCCGAATTGTAGGCACATCATCCTCTTACATCTGCACCAATCCTCAAAACTTCCTTGATGTGTATCCCACCATCTTGCGGGCATTGTGTGCAGTTCCCATTTGAGAGCAACAAACCGCTGCTGTTCTGGTACTGCACTTTCAAATTTGTTAAGGGATTTTAGCCCCTTAATTTGCTCTCTTTTTTCCATTTTCCCCTTCCTAAATCATAACCATTTACTGCTGTTTTACCACTTTTATACACCCTCATCTTGCACCAGTCCAAGAACGGTGACATATTTCATATAAACTTTATTTTTCATACTTTTAATTTAAATTAGCATTAATTAATCATTTATTACATGATTTCTTACTTTAAATCACTCTTTGTAACTTTTGGATATCTACAATGTTTATTTGGTAGTTAGAGTACTTACCCAGACCGCTGATCCTAGTGTAGGATCGGATCTTGCATCGTTGCTAGCACAAAAAATCCTTGCAGCAGATGTGAACCTCCTTGATCATTGCCTTGTTTTGAGAAACTTCAACCACGATAGCAAGATTGATCCAAAGGAAACCGAGATCGAACCGCCTCATTTTGAGCAGCTTCAACCACGACAGCAAGATCGATCCAAAGGTAGCTGAGATCGAATCTGTGAAGAATGAAAGCTAGAGATTGGCTACAACCAATTTTGCTAACTGTCTAAGTTTAAAGGCTGAAAAGCTAAATTCTGTGTTTGGTTATGTAATCGGTTGAATGACCTATTTTGGACATTTTCCAAAGATCTATATAATGTAGAATGTAAATAGGACTAAGGGAGTTTGGATAGAACAAAGACACAGCCAGAGAGGCGGTAACAGGTTGTTGTATTTTGTTATCTCTTGAATCTAGGTTGGACGATGTATTAACTTGTGTACTTGCGTTAGTGAATTAATAAAAGGGAGCTTTGCCTCATGTTTTACAAATCGCATTTCTGTATTTGAGCCGATGAATTGATTAAAGTATTGAGCAACATTTTTATTTAAAGGGGAAACGCATTGGTTAGCTAGGGCCCAGCCAACCCAGCACGTTTATCCCATTTCCTATTTCCTGTAATTGTTGTCTATATTGTCAAGTGTGATTTAATTTTAAGCACATGCATTCATGTCTGAGTGAAAGTGGATCCGTTGTGTGAAGTAGATAAATTTCCTTTCATGCACTTGATTTCAGATTGGTTTTCCTCTTCCTGGTCCAAGAAGGAGAAATAACCCTGCACAAGCGCACGTTGGTGTGATATTTCCATTTTTGCAAATTCTGTTTCATTGGTTTTCCCCGCCTGGTCCAAGAAGGAGAAATGAACCTGCACCAGTGCACATTGGTGTGATGCAACAAACCTTTTTAGTTCACTTTCCGCAATATTCTTTCTTTCATTACATATGATAGGATAAATGTATATGGATTGTTTCTTTATTCCTTCACTCTATCAAGATCAGAAACATTCACTTTTTATGTGTGAAATTTGATTTAGCAGTGTAATCGCACTTGCAATAATTAAGCACTCATTTTAAGAATTAAATGCTAAGTGCAAGAAGCTCTGATCCAGTGCAAGAACTAGTTTCTTGCCATGGGATCTGAGTGCTTTGAACCTGGAAAAGTTCAAGCCTTGCAAGAAGTAAAAATCCTTTAGTAAAGACACCATTTATACCTTCTACATAAATCTCTGTTCCTGCACTAGTGCCAGCAGACTGCGATAGTACAAGACATATTAGTGCAAGAAGGAAATCTCTAAAGGAGCAGGTTTAAGGGCCCATCTGATGCGACTGCTAAGTGTCTCTGCTAAAGAAAAACACATACTCAATAGTTAAACAATAATTAGCTAGAGTGATTGGCCTTTATCTTTAATTCTCTCTTGCAAATGCATTCTTCCTTGTTCCAGTCTTTAGATTATTTTGATGGTTCAAGTTGCCTTTTTGTCTTTTTAATTTGAGTATGCAATCTTTCCTTTAAAGAAATTAGGAATTTATATTAGAAATATTCATACCATCTCTAGCATTGCCTGTGCTTCGTCTCTAAGTTTACGGATCCCCTGGGTTGACAAATTAGGTGTTGAGGAGTTTGCTTAAGTGTAATTCCTGCACTCAACATTTTGGCGCCATTACCGGGAAGGCGATTTTATTTGGTAAGAATTTTTTGCTAATACAATAGAGATATTTTTTTCTTTATTTTTGCAGTATTGTTTGGAAAAGCTTCTTCGAAGGAATGTTACTGGTGTTAATTGATTTTTGACAGCATTTTTATTAGAAGTTGTTTGTTATTTTTCTTTATTTTTTGAAATGAATGCCTAGAAAAGGTAAGGTTTCGAAGCCCACTAAGGGCTGAAAGAATTCTGAAAACAAATCTCATATTGGGTCTCCTTCTGTGAGTAGGAAACCTAATCCAATTCAAACCCATCACGCAGCAATAGTCCACTTGGATTATGGTGACAACAACTCAGGTGTGGTTCAGCATGTTGAGGGTGGTTCAAGTAAAAGGGAAATAATGGTGGACCATGATGATCATGTGGAAGGGACTGGTGAAAACCAGGTAAGTAGGGAACAATCCACTTTTGTGTTTCCAATTGTGGATCCTGATATTGTGGCACAAATGAAGAATATTCAACTATCAGCTCTTCCTCATTTCCATGGTAAAGTTCATGAAGATCCTGACTCTTTTCTATTTGAGTTTGATATTCTGTGTAGAAGTTATGAGTATTCAACTGACAGTCAGAAGTTAGGATTATTTCCTATTACTCTCAAGGACTCAACTCTACGTTGGTTTATGGGATTAGGAGGAAACACTATAGCCTCTTGGGATCAGATAAAGAGAGTGTTTTTGTCTAAATATGAAGAATATTGCAAAACTCGGGACATGCAGGATGCGATTTTTACAATCATATAGGAGGATGATGAAACTCTTGAAGATTACCTATAAATATTTATGTATATTTTACAAAGGTCAAAACTTAAGCTTGATCTAGTACTATTAGAACATTGTTCTTAAGAGAACTTACTAATTATGTTAGAAATAATTTACTGAAATAGAAATAGAAAAATTGAATCTATTGATGCTATGATTATTAGACTAGAAAATAAAGTGGAAAACATGAAAATTGATATAATGAATATTGTTACCAAACAGTTGGACTCTTTAAAATTTCAGTAAAAACTAATGAAGGAGCAAGAGTCATTATGTATTTTCTGTCCTAAATGTAGAGACAAGCATCCTCCTAAAGAGTGTCCTCTTAATTTGAAAGAAACTAATAAGTGTGCTAATTGTGTAGAAGACCATGTCACAGAAAAATGTCCCTCTATACCAGGACTTAAAGCTGTATTTACAGGGGGACAACCTGAAGCTGAATACTTGTATGCTATGGAAGCAAGAAGGAATTGGCCTCAGGTAGGTGCAGGTATGGCTCCTGAATTTTCTCCACGCCATTTTGGTTATAATTCACATGCATATTCTTATCCTAACACTAATCAGTAGTGGCAGTATGGGAATCAATATTAGCATGGGCAACCTTCTTAACCATGGAAACAAGTTTGGAGAGGCCTAACTCATTCTCCATATTCCTACCAGCCACCCATGCAGTCATATCCATCTACGCATACACCTTATTCAATGCCTCAACTTCCGAGTTAGTCTACTCCACCATTGCCTTTACCTCCACCTTTTCGACCTCCTCAGTTGCCTGCTCAACCTATGCCCAATCCTAACAATAATAAAGTAGTGCAAATGATCAATGTAACAAACCCACCTTTACCATTCAAGTACCAGTCTATTCCAGTTGGGGTTCATGATATTCAATTAAGATCAGGAAGGACTGTAACATCAGAAAATCAGAAGCAACCTACAGTGATTGTTGAAGAGAAAGGAGAAGAGGAAACTCGTAACCATTCTCCTAAAGTTGTCACTAAGCAACCCTTACCCTTTGAATTCTTTCCATCTTCTTCCAACCAGCCTCCCTTCCCAAAGAGGTTAGTAATGGAAAGAAGTGAGCCTATTTCTAAGACTAGCTTGGCATCAAAGATTCAAAATATTTTCATTAAGATACCTTTGCTTCAAGCCATCAAAGAGATCCCCATTTTTACCAATATTATTAAGGAACTTTGTCTCAAGAAACTCGAGAGGAAGAGATTGGAACCCCAAACCATTCAATTTGTTGGTAGGGCAGCAGAGTTGATGACGGGATGTGTGTCTATGGAAAAATATATTGATCCCAGAATCCCTGTTGTCTTAGTTCAGATTGGTAATGTCCTTGTCTCTAATGTTCTTATAGACCTGGGGGCATCCATTAATGTCATGACTAAGCAAACCATGGATCAACTTGGGTTATCTCATCTTCGCCCTACTCCCATTATGCTTAAATTAGCAGATAGATCTAAAATTAAGCCAGAAGGAGTATTGGATGATGTGATCATCTCATTAGATTCTTGGGAATATCCTACTGATTTCATTGTGCTTCAGCCAAAGAACCTAGTAGGAGGACATCCCTTGATCTTCGGTCGACCATGTCTTGCTATAGCCGATGCATATATTGGATGTCGTTCTAGTGATATGTATATTTCACATGGAGATTATAGGAAGAAAGCTACCTTATACCCCCCTACCAGATCCATTCAGGACCTTCGAGATAATTTATGGTTGGATCAAAGCAGTGATGAGGAGACTCAGCCCATTTCCCTTATCCATCATTATACTGGGTCTTCACAAGAAGATGAGATTCAATATTTCCTGAATAATCTAGACACTATGCCTAATTTTGAGCCATTGAACCAAATTTTCAGCCTAGATTTTCAAGATAATCATGATTCTCATTCTTCTCTACTACTGCACTTGACCACTCCCTTGAGTACTCCTGAGCCTGATACTACTCTTGTTGAGATTAGCCCTGGTAAATCCTTGCAAATTAGTTCGGATTTGGACTCATCTCAGTAGGAGCAGCTTGTGAATTTGTTGCAAAACCATCTTAGTGCCTTTGCATGGGGCTATGAAGATATGAAGGGTATTCCTGCTGAAACTTGTGCACATCATATCTATATTCAGGAAGGAACCTGACCTTTTTGATAACCCCAAAGGTGAATGAATCCAACTCTAAGAGATATTGTGAAGGAAGAAGTACAAAAAATTTTGGATGCCGATTTTATCTATCCTATTTTCGGCAGTCAATTGGTCTCTCAATTAGTGTTAGTACCTAAGAAAGATGGAAGATAGCGGATTTGTATTGATTATCGAGAATTAAACAAAGCCACTCGCAAAGATTATTTCCCTCTCCCTTTCATTGACCAAGTGCTTGATACCCTTGCAAGAAAGAAATGTTTTTCCTTTTTGGATGGCTTCAGTGGTTATAACCAGATATAGATTGCACCCGAAGATCAGGATAAAACTACGTTTACATCTCCATGCGGTACATTTGCTTATAAAGTGCTTCCCTTTGGTTTATGTAATGCCTCGGCTACCTTTCAAAGGGCAGTCTTGGCCATTTTTGCTAATCTAGAATTTTTAGAAATTTATATGGATGACTTTTCTGTGTTTGGTGATTCTTTTCAAGAAGCTCTCAAAAATCTGGAGAAAGTACTTCTTCGTTGTCAGGAAGCCCATCTCGCCTTGAGTGAAAAGAAATGTAGATTAATGTGCAAAGCAGGAGTGGTACTTGGCCATTTGATTTCCAGTAAAGGTATCCAGGTTGATCCAAAAAATATTGAAATCATTCTGCATCTTCCTGCACCCAAAACTCAAAGGGAAGTAAGAGGTTTTTTAGGACATGTTGGTTACTATAGAAGATTCATTGAAATTTTTTCTAAGATAGCTGCCCCTCTTTTCTGACTTCTAGCTAAGGATAGTGAATTTTCTTGGACCACAGCTTACCAATAGTCTTTTGAAACATTGAAGGAAAAGTTGGTACGTGCACCAGTTTTGAGAGGTCCTAACTAGTCCCTGCCTTTTCACATTTCCTCTGATGCTTCAGATTTGGCTATTGGCGCAACTTTAGGACAAGAGGAAAATAAACAATCCTATGCTATTTATTATATTAGTAAGAATTTGTCTTCTGCTGAATTAAATTATACAATTAAAGAGTTTTTTGTTGTAAATTTTGCAATTAATAAGTTCAAGCACCATATTACAAGATATGAAGTATTTGTACATACTGACCATTCCGAGATTAAATATTTTATGAACAAACCATTGACTAGTGGTAGAGTGACTAGGTGGTTACTATTGTTGCAGGAATTTAATATTACTATTGTTGATAGACCAGGAAAATCTAATGTTGTAGCAGATTTTATTTCTAGATTAGATAGTCCTGGTGAAGCAACTCCTGTTAATGATGATTTTCCACATGAACATCTTTTTGCTATGTCAGCAGATTCTCCATGGTTTGCTGACATTGCTAAATACTTGGTTACTGGGAAAACACCACCCCACTTGTCCGCTCGTGAAAAATAGAATATTATTCAGAAAAGTGTTGCATACTCCTGGATTCAAGGAGATCTCTTTTACATTAGTCTAGATCTGAGTATTCGTAGGTTTGTAAGAGAGGAGGAAGTGTTTGAAATATTGAAATCTTCTCATGATGAACCTTGTGGAGGCCACTTCGCTGATAAGTGGACTGCATATAAAGTATTGCATGCTAGTTACTTTTGGCCTTCCTTGTTTAATGATGCTAAACAATATATCAGGCGATGTGATAACTGTCAACGAATGGGCTAGCCTAATCAAACCAATAAAATGCCTTTATGCCCCCAAGTTATGATTGAGCCATTTGAAAAATGGGATAATGATTTTGTAGGGCCAATAAATCCAACATCATTAAGTAGAAAGCATATTTTGGTTTGTACAGATTTTGTTACAAAATGGGTAGAAGCTAAAGTTGTTTCCTTTGCTACAAAAAAAGTTGTTGATTTTTTTTTCACTGAAATATTTACTAGATTTGGTGTGCCTAGAGAAATTGTTTCTGACAATGGTCCGTAGTTTATTTCTAATCTGGTACAGGGTGTGATGGAGCAATACAAGATCTGGCACAAGAAATCCATGCTGTACCACCAGCAAGAAAATGGCCAGGTGGAATCCACAAACAAAGTGATCGAGTCCATTCCTACAAAGACAATAAATATGCATTAGAAAGACTGGGTTGAAATATTACCAAAAGCTTTGAGGGCATACAAAACCACTTGGAGAAATAGCATGGGACATACACCATATTAGTTGGTATATGGCAAACAGGTTCTATTACCAGTTGAATTCCAGATCAAAACTTTCAGAACTGTAGTTCAGTTAGGACTAGATCTCCCTAAGGCACAACAAGAGTGTCTTCTCCAATTAAATGAGTTAGATGAATTTTGTAGGGATGATGTTCAGCAGGACATACTAATTCAGAAACAATGCAAAAGGTGGCATGACAAGTCCATTTAGAAAAATCAATTCCAACCAAGTGATTGGGTGCTCCTTTATGGTTCTATATTTAAAAATCTTAAAGGGAAATTCCATACATGTTGGATGGGACCTTATGAAGTGATCCGAGTATTTGAGAATGGAGCAATAGAATTTAAAACTATTGATGGATAAAATTCAGTATTCTTGGTAAATGGAAATGGATTAAAGAAGTATTTTCAGTCACTTGCCAGGAAATATTTTACACAGCAAGTCCAACATCAATTCGGGACGGTAGTGGTGAATGGTAATACCAACCTTTTGAAAACATGAATTCTTCTTCTTCTTAAAAAAAAGAAAAACATTTTCCTGTAATTATGAAAATCAGTTCGCTGACATGATTGCAGAAGGATCAACCTAAAAACCAACTTACCGGCAGGAAGATCAAAAATTTCTAATAAAAAGAAAATGTTGCTTAATCTTTAGATATGCTAGCGACCACCAAGTAAAAGCAGGTTCAACATAACTATCCTTTATACAATTGGGGTAATTAGCATGGATGTTTTAATTCAAGTAATGCTTAATTTTCGCTGCAGTTATTTTTCTGGCACTAATGCAGGTAGACCTTCCAGAAACTTTTCTGCCCTTGTTCATATTCCACTTTCGTAATATTCCCTCAGTTTTCTTCTTCAATCCTAGAATGATTAACCTTCCCATATTCTTCTGAATTTACCCTGTCCGTTTTGTAAAAAAACCCCACTTTACCCTTGAATTTTTTGCCTATCTCAATTTTGTTTATTCCCTCTTGTGGTACTATTCCTGGAATCCCTGTAATAGAATTCATTCCCATTATGAAATTTCCCTTTCCCACTTCTTTGTTCCCTCATGAATTCATTGCAGGATCTAAGCACAAAGAGAAAAAGGATATGCTCTGAAGCATCAAGAAAGGGCGAAGAAAATTTCCAGTATAAGTTGAGGAAGTGATATTGGAAGTCCAACCTATATTTTACTTAAATTACCTGTTATTTTTTCAGATATTATGCTTGCACTAGTGCAAGCATGTCGTCCTATATAATAATGCCAGCAGAATGGTACTAGCAGAATAACATAGTTTAAGCAGTGCAAGCATGCACCTTGTCAGAAACATAGTACAATTTGTTCTTTTCATTGTATATGTCATAGGAAAGTGGTCATCATGAAAGTTTATAAGACTTTTCACTTAGTCAGTGAGTACTTGTGCTATCATATTAACTAGGAAATAATTATTTAAAGTACAAGGTGTTTTTTAGTTAAGAATCATGATCATTTTAATGAATGCTAAGTTCTTTTTTGAATTATGAAGGAGTGCAGAAGTGTTTAACTGTTGCTTGGATATAATTTCCCCTTTCTGCCATAATCCTAGATGTCCTTCACTCTTAATGATTACGTCACCTAGCCGTTAAAACGCCGCCGCAAGTACCAATCTGGCATGATCTCAAAGATGTCATGCATCCACGACTATTTCAGTGGAATGAATGGGTGATAAGATGGAAGGGATGGTGGATGGTTGGATCTCTATCTATAAGAACCAATTTTTTTGGTGTTGTATGTAAATTCTCGACTGTTCATAACCATTAAGCAGCGATGCCGCCTGTTCGAAGAAAACCCTCATCTCTCAATAGGGTAGAACAAACTGCTGAGAATCACAATAGTCTTTCACTATTGCAAGTCTTGGGCTTTCTTCAATTCTTGCAAAAGTTTTATGGGAACGACAGTGAAGTGGCCTTACAGTTTTCCAAAAGTTTCAAAAATGGTCGAATAAAAATTGGGCCTCTAAAATTTGAGGTTACAGAAGAGTTTATAATAGCAACACCAGGCTTGGAAAATACTGGTGAGCAGTGGTTTAAAAATCAAAAACTAGAAAGGAAGCGATGGCATCATTTCCTCATCAACAAGAAGATGGAGGTAGATTGGAAGGAAGGAGTACCGCGCAGTGCGCTATTGGGATAGTGGTAGGACCTCCTTTTCATCCAACATAAATTCGTAACTTGTGAGAGAAGGTGATCCCACACTTTTGTGTACGATTTTAGGATGTTGTAACATTTTGAAGCCGCCCAACACATTTGATGGAGGATGAATTTCCCCTATTTTTTTCTTAAGAGCTTGGAAAAAATGGCTAAAGGTGTGCAGGACAGACAGGTAGACCAGGTCGACAAGAAGTTATATCACCACAGCCTGATAAATATTTTGGTCTAGAAATAATTAGAAGTTAAAGGCATGACCTAGGAGGCACTGTTAAAACAACTACATAAAAAGATAGCTGCTGGAAAGGAGACAGAGGACCCCACCAGCACAAGCAAGGTGTAGTGCCCACTCTAGTTTCCTAACCCTAATATGACATTATCTTAGATACTTTATTCTTTGAGGACCTTAGGTTGAGGATCCAGACACATGACTCTATTATTAATGATTGTGATATTAGTGGTTGTGATGTTTATGTATGTTCTCCATTGACATTATGATGATGATACTATTAAGGGTTAGGTATGTTCTCTATGGGTATTATGATGATTGTAACGTTGATGGTTATGCACGTTCTCTATTAATATTATGATGATTGTGGTATAAATGGTTATGTTTATTGTCTATTGAATTTATTATGATGATAGCACTAAAGGATATGTATGCTCTCTATTGATGTTATGATGATGATAGCCATGATGGATGTGTCCCCTATGTTACCTACTTGCCTTAGTTCTGGTTCACAATGAACAATGATGTGAATGACTAGGAGATGGCGATGATGTTATTATGACAATGGCTAACACTGAGAAACCTTGTTACTGATGATTATTGAGTATGGCAGGAAACCACCAGAGGCACTCACATATGATGAGTTGATGACACCTATTTTGATGAAAATTTATATTAATTTATCTTTGAAATTCTAAGTCAATTTTGAAACTTGCTATATATGTCTATCTATATCCTGATGATATGTTAGTGATTGTAGGCACATATTAGTTGCTTAGCCGAATCACTCACATATGGGTGATGGGTTTGTACAAGTGGATGGAACTACATGGGAGGGGTGGGACAATGTCCCTGATCTCACCCATTAGCACTTCCGCCATGACTTGGACTGGAAAGGTTGGAACACCTTCGCCTTGAAAATCACGATGCCATGAGGGAAGGTCCCAAAGTTGGGTCGCACATGAGGATTTTACCGGGGGGCGCGCATCAAGGTGAATTCCTTGATCCCAAACATCATTAGTCTCACTATAGCAGGCAACATAAGAGATGATAGTAGTTTATGACGTTGCACCTATACTTTCCCCTCGTAGTCAAAGAATGCTTGAAGGGAAAGTGGTGTGGCACCCTTGGAACTTCAAGGGAATTTCTTGAAGGGCATGACCAACTTGGCACCCTTGGCATCACAAATAAACTATTACACATGGCACCGTTGGAACTTCGAGGGAAGTTCTTGAAGGGCATGACCAAACTTGGCACCCTTGGAATCATTAAAATAAATAAATTAATAAATATAATCAAGAAATGGAAACTAGGTAAATTTACATCAACGGTAAATGATGTTAGAAACTGAGGTAACTAAAGAAAAAATAAAACTTGGGTTAAGAGGGTCATAAGAAGAAATAAAATAGGTTATCTTAAAAACTCTACCCTTCCCATGTTGGAAAATAGTAGGTAGATTATGTAGTTTAATTAGGTAAAAGGGAAAGAGGCACATAATTGTAAGGATAAAGATTAATCCTAAAATGGTTAAACCTAATTAAGAGAAGAGGAGGGTGAACTAAAATAAGATTAATAAATTAAATTATAGAGAAATGTAGAGAACCTCCATGTGGCAACAACCAACATAAGAATATCCATATAATAGATAACTTGAATTAAATTAGGGAGTAGATAGGGGATCAAATCCTGACTCATTAATTGACTTTAGTAATGAGCACAAAGTAAGGAGTAAAAAGAGGGATCAAGAGGCAACTAGGAGATGAAATAGGAATCTTGTTGAGGTGAGGAACATATTAGTTTTAAATTAAATTTAAGTAAATTACTTTGGAGATCCTTGATGAAAGAGTGACACATGGGTGGGTGAATAATAAAAATATTGAATTATAAAAAATAATTAATTATGCATGACATGCCAAGTGTCACCTATGAGGACTCCTATAAAAGAAAGGGCAAGCCATGGGAGAAAGGACTTTTTTTGGGGGGAACCCTATTGTTGGATGGATGGGACTATGTCAGAGCAGTGATTACAAAACTATAGTGAGGTTGGTGGGGTAGAGGATTTTAGAGAGGGGACTCTTGAGCCAAGGAGTGGCCTCCTCTACCAGCTATTGCATTCCTCCATTGTACAACCCCATTACAACTTGGGTATCTGCGAGGAAGAAGAGTACCCAAGGAGTAGGCTGGGAGGTTAACCGGTGGGTCATCGCATTTGGATCAAGTACATCATCATTCACTCTCGGAGGTGACCAACAACAAGGGAAGACAAGTAATGACAAATCAAGTGGAGTCTCGTCTTCTGGTGAATGGTACATATGTGTTTCAATATTATTCTGTATGATTTCTTTATGGCCTTAGTTAAATGTCTGTAAATTTTATGATATTTTTAGTGAAATAAAATGTAGGGATGTGTTAGACCGTGCTGAATAAATTTGAACTCCCAATGTTTTTCTCTTTTGGTTGTATTTTATTGTGTTAAAAAAAAGAAAAATATATATATAGGGTAGGTCCCTACACTTGGTATCAGAGCCAAGTTGAACCCTTGAGACCTATAGGCCCATGCATGCATGACTAGTTTTGTTAAACATGATTGTTGATTTTTTATTTTTTTGCTATGAAGAATGCGTAATGATTTCTTGTTGTTTTCTTTTGGTTGGCACTGGAGTTTGAGATTTATATGTGAAGGAATTCACTTATTAATTTGTAAGTCAGTTCTAAATAAATTAAATGTCATGGAGAAATGATTAGTAGATATATGGGTTTGGGGTGTTGGGTAGACTCCCATTTTTCTGGTTTATGAAAGTGCCAACGGAGAGCTAAAAGTCTCGGTCAATGAAGATGAGATTCGTAACCAATTCGTGGCCCAGACTCAATAGGACATCAATCAGAGGCCAAATCTTGGAGCAATGTTTTTCATCTCCACGTTGTGAATTGTTGAGATGCCATAAAGGGGAAAGCATTTGCAATGAGCCTTTGGAAGTAATGAGACTCTTCACCAACTCTGTGTTCTGCATACAACTGCAGGGGGATTCCTTCATGCGGTGTTCTATTTTTGACTCCATGCTTGGAGGCTGCATCCGGGTTTTTTTCACAGAGCATTTGGCTTACACGTTGTACAAATGGAATCTGCCCCGTAATCAAAGCTTGTATTCAGTTTATATTATCGAAAAAAGAGTGTAGAATTCCAGAAATAGGAGCATCGAACAACATCTATTGTCCCTGACTGCTGATGAAGTAGAGAGCAAGTGAAGGAAAGTAATTGGGTTGATTCCTTCCCTGACATACACAGATCCTTGCTTCTTAGATGTAGATTCACAGATTCCTTCCATCTCATGCTTCAAGGCCTCCTGAAAAAAATTTACTCAGGTGTAGATTTCATAGATTCCTTGGATTTAAATGCCTCTTTAATAAGATTTCTTAGGGAGAATATGAGAATTCACTGGATCATGAACCGTCTATCAGTAGCAAAGGCAGCGGGAGGACTCATGCGTGGCGAAAGGGCAGCCATTTTCTAACGCAATATTACGTTCCGTGGGCCACACCATTATCTCGATAGAAATGGTCCTCATACTTTAGCCGTGACATTCAATCAGAAAGCGAGACGGAATAGAAAGTTGATTTCGAGCTAGTTAAACTTGGAATTGCTAATGCCACCCACTCTAGCATAGAACGCATTATTATAGTGCCCCAACAGTTGGAGTTTAAGCAAAAATTCAGCAAACTTCCATAATGTTTGGAATTTCAGTGGATAAAAACAAAGCAAAATAGAATTTATGAAATTAAATAGCATTTCTTAAAAATTCCATGGAATTTCAGGCTATTGAAGAAGGAAAGAGGCCAGAATTCGTGAAATTTAAACAGAGATGGTTTAGGTTTCCCTGGCGGATAGAATTTCAAGGGAAGAGATAGGGCAACAGTGAAAGTTGATGAATTCGTGAGGACCAATGTATCCACTAAAAGCTGTGAACGTTGCAAAATCAAATCTCTGGGTTCAAGCTGCCAATTCCTTCAAGGACTCACAATAGCTATGGATAATGAACAAGTAGTTATGACTGAAAACAATCTGAAATCCCTTAAACTCTTATGATTTTAATCACTGCCTCTTAGCTTCATTGAGTCGCTTCTTTCTTCTTCCCGATATGTTTCACCTTCTCACAACCAGACTTGAAGGCATGCTTGACTGACTCTTTGCTGAAGAACTTTAAATCAGCTACTTTTGCTTTAGATTCCGCCATGTTTAGATCAGTTGCATTCAACAAAATTGTCCAAAGATTTAACCACCAGATCCCAATTGACATATAATATTAATATTATAATTTAGAACTTAATGAAATAGTATAAGTGCATTTTTAGCATTTATTTTTACTTCTAATATTTTTCAATATATTTATTGGCTTGAACTTTGACCAAATTGGCAAGGAGTGTCCTGATGAACATAGTACTTCAGCCATCAACCTTGCAAATCAATGACCCAGCTAGTACTTAATGAGTAAAATTCACGTGAAAATGCAAATTCATAAGTTAATTTAGCGGGAAATTTACGGGTTTGGCTGGGCTGATGTGGTGTTATAACCCAGCCCCATGGGGTCAGCAATGCACAAAACATCATGGGAACAACATTGGGAGTGATGTGCTCCTCACCCAAAATGTCCAGCCAAGATCCCAAATCTCTTGGAATGTTTCCTATAAGTTCCAAAACCCTTAGAAGTTAGGACATGATGGGATTGGGTTCTCCAACTCCCAAAGGCATTTCTGATGTAACTAGGTTATATATATCTATAGTGTCAATTAGTTCTACCTTCACTTTTTAAAATAAGAAATTATTATCCACCTCACCTAGTGTCAAAACCTGCCTGTGACATGTCAATGGGGCTGGTTATAATGACATGATATCCCACATTCTAAAGCTGTGCGTAATTCAATTTGTACATGTAGTGAGTGGCCTTACTCACCATGATTGCCTATCATTTAGAAATATTTGACATGATTGTTTTCATTATCTCTTTTATTGTTTCTGTTAATACAATATTCACGGAGATACACCACAGGCCCAATGTCACAAGCCTTGTGATGTACATGAGGAATAAGGACCGAAAGGAATATGATGAAATATAGGAAACCAAGTTTTTTTATACAATATATGTCAAATATTCCTCGCAAAATTACAATTATATTTGTTCGCAAAGAAATAGACTTCCATGAAAAAAAAATTGGTTCAATTTTGCTTTGAAGTTAGAATGATATTAACTATGAAAAATGGAGTATAAAACATCAATAAATTGTATAACGAAACAAATATATTTTACTTAGACAAAGCACATAACATTACATGGAAAAAACTAGATGACACCCATGCATACATCTGAAATTCTATGAACTGTTGAAAGCCCATCAAATCCGTAATGTGACTAGTTATTAAAACACACCAGATTCTCTAATAAAATAGATTTACTGTTGGACACAGATTGTCATTGATGTCAATATGGCAATATTCAAGGAAGGAGATAGAGCCAAAGAAGAGGAGCACACAGAACCAAGAAGAGCCAAAAGGAGCCAAGAGGAGCAGAGGTAGTTAAGTGTTTTATGAAGTTGCTGGTGAACGCTGGTGAAGGCTGCTACAACTGTTGAACGCTGTTGAAAAAGTTGGAGAAAAGTTGCTGAAACACCAATTTCGCCATTGCTGAAACACCAATATTGGAGAAAAGTTGCTGAAACACCAATTTCTCTATTGGTGAAACACCGACACTTGTGAAAAATTTGCCGAAACACCAATTTCTCCGCGACGACATTATATTTTCAGCACATCAATCGAATGTAAACATGAGGAAGCTAAAGAAAGTGGAGGAGGGAAGCCAGAAGGTTGAGTGAGTGTTGAGGAAGACGAAGCTCAAGCGAGCGAGGAGAAAGCCAAAGAGTCATTGAGTAAGCGGAAACGAATGGATAAAGGCATGAGAATGTATAAAACAGTAAAAACAGAGAACTGTTGTTGCTGTTGGTGTGGTGAAGAACCAGAGTGTGAGGTAGTAGAAGCAGCAGAGGCTGTAGAGGCAGTAGGAGTAGTAGAGGTAGGAGAGCAGGAGTGAGACAACCTCAACTGAATAGTGTGCAACAACATACCTGTTTATACCAAGGTTGGGTTGGAGCCTCAGAACTGAACTGGACTGAAGTCATTGGGGGTAGGTGCTCCTAAGTGCAGAACCACTGCAAAACAGAGTTGGTGCTCTGGAGGTTGGAGCCTTATTGAAGTCCAAGTTGGAGCTTTGCAACTATTCATAATCAAATTTAGACTTATATTGTATTTATTTCATTGCACTGTTTTGAGTTTTAATAAAAGCATTAATTTTAGCTGTTGATTTCTGTGTTTTGTGTATACATACACATATCTATATATGTTGTTGGCAATCACTAGAGCAATTAAACTAATAATAATAATAATAATAATAATAATAAGAAATACTAATTCACCCCCCTCTCAGTATTTCCAACAATTGGTATTAGAGCAGGCTTCTTCATACTAGCCTAACAGCTTGAAGAAGGATCCACAGTCATGATGAGAAATCACGAAGCGTCAGGAAGACCTCCTTTGTTCAATGGCACTAACTTTGGTTTTTAGAAGAAAAGAATGACCTACTACTTAATGTCCCTTGGACCCGAAGTCTGGCATTTTGTTCAAAATGAATACAAAACGACTACCACTCTTCCAATGGACCAAGACGAGAAGAAAGCCTACATCGCAAATGCAAAGGCCATGAACTCCATCACTAGTGGAATCACTGATTCTGAGTTTACAAAAATCATGCACTGTACATCTGCCAAAGAAATGTGGGAGAATATATTTAGCTTGTACGATGGAGACTCAAAAGTAAAAAAAGCAAAGCTTCAAACTCACCGAAGACAATTTGAAAGTTTGAGAATGGAAGATGAAGAAGACATTGCAGCATACCTCCTCCGAGTCACTGAAGTGGTAAATTCCCTGAAAGGATTGGATGAAAAAGTTGAAGAAAGTACCATTGTTCAAAAGGTATTAAGGTCTCTTCCAGACAGAATTGACTCCAAAATAAGCGCTATAGAAGAAGCAAAGGATCTAGATACCCTCAAAATGGATGAACTCCATGGAATTCTCACTGCCTATGAAATGAGGAAACGTGGCCCAAGCTCCAAAGATGTAGCATTCAAGGCCTCAAAGTCAAAGAAGGGTAAAGAAAGGAATGACTATAGTGATGAGTCTGATGTGGAATCCGAATTGGCTCAATTTGTATGAAAGCTGAAGAGAGGATCTAAGCTTAAAGGAAAGTATCCTCTTATCTGTTTTAAATGTGGTAAAATAGGTCATTATGCAACAAAATGTCCTCATAAACATGACAGTGATGATGAAGGAAATTCTAAAAGAATTGCAAATAAAAAGAAAGGGTTCAATAAGAAAAACTCTTCTCCAAGCAAGATGAGTTTGATGAGGATGAGTTTATGGTCATAAAAAAGAAATTAGATGAGGAAAGTGATCATGATGAAAGCCAAGAAGCATTATTCATGGCACTTGCAGATGATGATGACTCAGGGTTGGAAGGAAATGTAGATGAACTGTTAATAAGTGCCATTAAAGAAAATGAGAAACTACAGAACAAAATCATTTCTCTCAAAGTGGAAACAAGGAAATAAGAAGGAGAGAAGATCTCATGGAAGCAAAGCTTAAAGAAAAAGAAGAGACTTGTGAAGAACACGAGGCTGAAATAGTGTCTCTAAGAAAGGAGTTGGAGCAAATTAAAAAGGGCTGTAAAAGCTCTCAAATACTTGAGGCTATTATGAAAAATCAAAAACCTCCACATGACAAGTCTAGAATAGGTTTCAAACGAGAATCCTCAAGCACTAAGAATAGTGTGAAAAGCTATGCCGATGCACTTTCCTGCAATCCAAAATATGGAAAAATATGTTATCAAAAGTGCATCCCAGACCCCAAGAATGAAGAGAGAATTACTCCAAAGAAGAATGTGAAGTCGAATCATGGACACTACAGAAAATACAAAACTGTACTCCACTAAGGGCCCATCACAAATCTGAAGAACGAGGGAGGAGTAATTCCCAGGATGGAAATTGACTCAAATTGTGATTTCTTCAACAAGTACAAAACCATCTTTCTTGGACATTGATTTCACTATAAAAACTTCGGTCATCAAGCCAGACATTGTATGGCTCGCAGAAGTGAAAAGACAAATATAAAGGACCAAATAATCAACTCATATGCTCCCAAAAGGCAGGGAAAAATCAAAACGTTCAATCCATTTGATCCCTTGACCAAATTTGATCTGATTTTCTCTTTCTGCTACAATAATGGACACTATGAACAAGATTTCCCACTCAAAAGAAGACAGACGAGTAGCAAGAAGCCCAGCATGGACAAATGCGGCTTGGCTCTATATGCTCAAATTAATGAAAACCAGTGGTTTGTAGATAGTGGGTGCTCCAGACACATGACAGGAGACAGAACGAAGTTTGTCTCACTGAGCAAAAAGGAAGGGAATGTGTCCTTTGGAAGCAGATCAGGCATAATTGTAGGAAAAGGAACATTTACTCTGATGAATGGAAAATGAAAAGCTCAAGATGCTCTGCTAGTTGACGGAATCAAACACAACCTCCTGAGTGTCAGCCAAATATGTGATCAAGGACATAAGGTTGTTTTCAACACCAAAGACTGTGAAATAAGGAACTCTGCCTCAGGGAAACTTGTGGCAAAAGGGGTGAGAACACTAGACAATAGTTACATACTGAACAAGATTCAAGAAAATAAATGCTACGTGAGTCAGACAAATGAAAGTTGGTTGTGGCACAAGCGACTTGGACATACAAGCTTCAAAAATCTGATCAATATCAACAAGATCAAAGCTGTACGAGACATCCCAAAGCTATTCAAACCAAATCAGGGAGTATGTGGTCCTTGTCAACATGGAAAGTAGACTAGAACCAGCCACAAGACAAAGGAACACTATACATCGAAGCCCTTGGAGATCATCCATGCTGATATGTGTGGGCCAACTAGAAATCAAGCACTCCAAGGAGAAAGGTACTTTGTGTTATTTGTTGATGATTATACTAGAATGATGTGGATATATTTCATAAAGTATAAATCTGAAACTTTTGAATGTTTTAAGAATCTAAAAGCCCTTGTAGAAAATGAAAAAGATTCAAAAATTAAGTGCCTCAGAACAGACAAAGGAGGAGATTTCACATCAAATGAGTTTAGTGAGTTCTATAACATTCATGGAATTGAAAGAGAATATTCGGTTGCCAGAACACCTCAACAAAATGGGGTAGTTGAAAGAAGAAACCATACAGTCCAAGAAATGGTACGAACTATGCTATTAGTAGTAGACTTACAGCCTAGATTCTGGAGAGAAGCAGTAGGGAGCTATACACTGAATCGAACTCAATTAAGACCAAATTGTGAAAAAACTCTTTATGAGCTATGGAACGGAAGACCTGCTTCGATGAAGTATTTCAAGATTTTTGGAAGCAAGTGCTTCATAAAAATAAATGATGGTTCAACGGGAAAGTTTGATTCTTGGGTTGATGAAGGGATATTTCTTGGATACTCTACATGGAGCAAGGCTTACAAGTGCTACAATTATCGACTGAATAAAATAGTGGAAAGCATTGATGTAAAGGTTGATGAAGAACTTCCAGTAAAGGAAATTGAAGAACATGAAGATGACTTTCTCCTTGAAGTAGAAGAACCTAAAGAAGAAGAGATAGACGAGGAAGAAGAAGAAGAGAAAATAGAACCACCTCATACCCCTTCAAAGATGAAGTATGTCGAAAGATATCATCTAGAAGAACAAATCATTGGCGATAGAGATGAAGGTGTGTAGACCCGAAGAAGGATAAAAACCTCACCCAAGAGAAAATTCATTGCCCTCCTATCTATGATAGAACCAGAAACATTTGCAGAAGCAAGTAAGGATCCTCATTGGCTAAAAGCCATGGAAGAAGAAATGTCCCAAATTGAGAAGAACAAGACATGGGAGCTGGTACCTCATCCAAAGGACAAAAACGTAATAGGAACCAAATGGGTGTTGAAAAATAAAATGAGTGAGGAAGGACAGGTTATCAGAAACAAGGCAAGACCTGTCTGCAAAGGCTATTCAAAAATTGAAGGAATTGACTTTGAAGAGTCATTTGCACTAGTTGCCCGTATGGAAGCTATCAGGATGTTCTTAGCATTTGCTTGCTCAAAAGGATTCAAAATATATCAAATGGACGTGAAATCAACATTTATAAATGGGGAACTCAAAGAGGAAGTCTACATGGAGTAGCTAGAAGGTTTTGATCTGACAGTAGGAAAGGACCTAGTCTGTAAGTTGAAAAAGGCTTTATATGGATTGAAGCAAGCTCCTAGAGCTTGGTATGCAAGATTGGATCACTACCTACAACAACAAGGCTTCAAAAAGGGAGTGGTTGGAAGTAATCTATACATAAAGATAGATCAAGGTAAGTTACTAGCTTCTCTTGTTTATGTCGATGATATGATTTTTGCTAGTAATAATGATGAAATGAGCCATGAATTTTCTCAAAACATGTCAAAAGAGTTTGAGATGTCAATGATAGGAGAGCTGTCCCACTTCCTTGGACATCAAATATCTCAAACCAGAGCAGGATTGTGTATATCTCAAACCAAATATCTAAAAGATATACTCAAAAAATATGGAATGGAGGATTGTGCACCCATGAGCACACCTATGACCACAAACTACAAACTGAGCAAAGATGATGACTCCCCTCTAGTGGATGCAACTCAGTACAGGTCAATGATCAGAGCCCTTCTATACTTAATAGCTACACGACCAGACATAATGCAAGCAGTAGGAATGGTGGGAAGATTTCAATTTGATCCCAAACAATCCCATTTATTAGTTGTAAAAAGAATTCTCAGATATCTAAAGGGAACTTCTGATTTCGGTCTTTGGTACCCAAAGAACTCAACACTGGCTGTAACTGCATACACCGATGTTGATTGGGCTGGAAGTATAGATGATCGGAAAAGTACTAGTGGAAATGCATTCTTCCTAGGAGACTTTTTGGTATCTTGGCTTAGAAAAATATAATCATCCATATCATTATCCACAGCCGAAGCCAAGTATATTGCTGCAGCAGACTGTTGTACTCAGATACTATGGATGAAGCAAGCTCTAAAAGATCTCGACATATTTATAGATCAACCAATTACCATCTATTGTGACAACACAAGTGCTATCAGTCTCAGCAAAAATCTAGTGATGCACTCAAGAACCAAACACATACCAATCAAGTATCATTTCCTCCGTGAGGAAGTAGCTGAACAAAACATTGTCCTGGAATATTTCAGTACTAAGGAGTAGATAGATGATATTTTCACAAAACCTCTTCCTCGAGAAGCATTCGAACATCTGCGTCAAAAGATGGGGGTTATTTCTTTATCATCACTCAAGTTCATTCATAAAGATGTAGCAGGACAGGGGGAGTAGGTTGACAGGGGGAGTTTGTATGCATTCCTTTGCCATTGATGTCAAAGGGGGAGAGAGAGCTCTAGAATATTGCCATCAATAACAAAGGGGGAGATTGTTGGACACAGATTGTCATTGATGTCAATATGGAAATATTCAAGGAAGGAGATAGATCCAAAGAAGAGGAGCACACGGAGCCAAGAGGAGCCAAGAGGAGCCAAGAGGAGCAGAGGTAGTTAAGTGTTGTATGAAGTTGTTGGTGAACGCTGGTGAAAGCTGCTGCAGCTGTTGAACACTATTCAAAAAGT
>APFE031627199.1:1767-78012 GCA_000404065.3 Pinus taeda | reverse complement strand
GCATAAACATACATATGGCAGCAAAAATCATACATACATGCACATATTACAAATACACTATCGGAGGCGGAGCAGTATATTATATCGGCGGGTTCTATTAAGTGTCACACCCGAAACCTCTGATTGCGATAAGGTATGTGGACCCGATGGTCCTAATATATTGCACCCTATTTTTATATCGCATTCGCGGTAATCGCAATGAATAAAGAGTGGTCACCCCCAAACGTGGTATTGTGATTATAACACGGACCTGATGGTCCGACTGTAACACAACTTAATGCTAGATCGCTTCCACTAGAGGATCGGCCCATTGGCCATTAGTGATGTCATGGGGTCGATGTATAAAGGACCCTCGGAAGCCTTGAACGCTGATTGCGATTGCAAGAGCGGACCCGATGCTATATTGCAATTTGGCTTAATGCCTTATTGCATCCATCGGCCATCGGCCATCGACCATATGCTGCGACTGCCAATTGCGATTTCACTGCGGACCTGACATAGGTATAGATATGGGTGCAATGATCCTTGAAGTCCGCCCTTTATCACTTTTACCTATTTTTGCTCATATTTCTTGTGTAATTGATATTTGGCCTGCATGGGGTTTGGAGGTAGAAATGCAATACAATAACACTCCTGATAGTTCAGGGGGCCTGAATTATAGTTCAAGAGGCTGAATCAAGCCGATTGTGATTGCGATTGGGACGTGGCTGTCCGTTAAACTATGCCGAATATGTGTATGCCTGCTATCATTGTTAAAGGAGCATTGTTACAGTTGTAACTAGTAAGATGTGTTCTCCGTGGATTTTGGACCTCTCAAATGAATCTACGTGTCCTCAGAAAGTCAATGAACTTGCACAGCGTAGAGGAAGTTGTAGCGACCGTGGAGGAAGCCGAAGAGGTAGTGTAAGCGGAAACAAATGGACAAAGGCATGGGAATGTATAAAACAGTAAAAATAGAGAACTGTTGGTGCTGTTGTTGTGGTGAAGAACCAGAGTGTGAGGTAGCAGAAGCAGCAGAGGCAGTAGAAGCAGTAGAAGCAGAAGAGGCAGCAGAAGCAGCAGATGTTGTAGAGGCAGCAGAAGCAACAAATGTTGGAGATTAGGAGTGAGTGAACCTCAGCTAAATAGAGTGTAGCAGCATACCAGTTTATACCAAGGTGGGGTTGGAGCCCAAGAGGTTGGAGCCTCAGAACTGAACAAGACTAAAGTCATTAGGGGTAGGTGCTCCTAAGTGCAGAACCACTGCAAAATAGAGTTGGTGCTCTGGAGGTTGGAGCCTCACTGAAGTCCAAGTTGGAGCTTGGCAACTATTCACAATCAGATTTATACTTATATTGTATTTATTTCATTTCACTGTCTTGAGTTTTAATAAAAGCATTAATTTTAGCTGTTGATTTCTGTGTTCTGTGTGTACATACACATATCTATATATGTTGTTGGCAATCACTAGAGCAATTAAAAATAATAATAATAAAATAAATAATAAGAAATACTGATTCACCCCCCTCTCAGTATTTCCAACATTTACAGCCATGCATAATGAGTATAATCTGAGACAGTGCCCTCACTGTTCAGAAACATACTAGATTCTGTGTTCCAACCTTGTTCTATCTTTAGAAAGTCCATCAACAATCCTATTCCTGTCCCTGTGGATATGTGAGAACATTGATAGAAGAGAATGAATGATATTATACAGTTATTGTAATGTGAAATTACTCATTGTTATTTTCTTCCACTATCATTGAATAACTAGTATGGAATCTCCAAAGATTTGAATGTTTCAGGCATTAGCGTCAGCCTCATGAGTCACTTTCAAGACCAATATGAAAACCATTAATTCACAATAATTAATTGTTTCTTGGGCAATGCAAATTTTAAATTAATTTTCGATGCTATGTCCAAATATTTTAAAATACCAATGATAATATATCTTGACTAATTCTTTGTGATGTTATGATTTGTGAATGCTTTATGACATTGGGAACAAAATTTGTTTTATATGAAATTTGAGATTTGCATTTCTTTGTGATGTTATGATTTGTGACATTATGCTTTATGATATTGGGAACAAATTTCGTTTTATATGAAATTTGAGATTTGCATGTTTAGATTTATGCAACATGAATTAAAATAAACTTAAACATGGGTTTCAAAACAACTTACAATATTAGTAGGGTGTTTTTTAAAGATAAGCATTTTAATCAATACTGAGGGAATATATAAAAGTATTTTAGAAAGTAAAATCATGGTTCATAAAATTGCTCTTATAATGAAAATTATGAAGTTATAAAAATAGTTTTGGCATTTTTATAAAAAAAATATATAGTATAGAACTCATCCTTACAATTTGCACCTCAAACATACTCATTTCATGCTAAACACTACTATAATTTGAAAACTATTCCAAGAGTGAGAAGATTCCTATATAAACATTACAAATTTAATTCTATAAAAGTACTTGATTTTTGCAAAATCATTTATTAAAAGTCAATAAAAATTTGGACCAAATCTATGAAGACACTAAATATCACTGACAAGTACCAATGGGACCCTTCCAATGAATTTAACCAATTAAGAAAGAAGCTTTATTTATGAATTAATGGATTATGGAATTTATTTTACAATTTCTAATACACATATTGAACTGCTAAAATTAAAGTAAAGAATCAGAGACTTTGCTTAGGGTGGTAATGAAACATACAGTTGAGAAGCACTCATCCTTGAAATGAACTGGTCAATGCACATGTTTTATGACAACTAAGGACATCTGAGTGCTTAATATATTTATAACAATTTAATGATTAACAATCACCATAAATTAATAACAATAAAATGAAACATACAAATAAGCTTGACTAATAAAACTAGTTCCATCTCATTTCAATAAGTTGTCTTTTCATCGTATAGTACCAAAAACTTAATCTTGACTTCGTCATACACTATTTTTCTTGGTTTAGGCTTTATGAGTGGTTGGATGTGAAGCATTTTAATGCTCTAAGAATAATCAAGCCATTCTTTTAAAAATTAATAACGAGTTAAAAGTGCCACATTATAAATTGACATATGGAAATTATGTTTTATGTAGTAATATCTTGGTTAAATTTAATAATTACATCAATTGTATAGATTTTTTATATATTGGTATGTATTAAAGAGAAGTCAATAATTAAATATTGATTGCAAAAGGATGTTTTTTTTTACATGGGTACATGAAAAATTAGGAGTGCGTTTTAAAATATTATTAAATTAATTTGTTTTGAAATTGTTAATAATAAATTTGAATTAAATTATAGTTTCATAAATATAGTTATTAATATAAATATATATTATAATTGGTATATCATATTTTCAATAGGTTTCTATGATAATTTGATAATTTATGCATGAGTAAGTGAAGTGGAGTGGTCACTGGTCACAAGTTGTGATCACTTAATAGTATCCTTGGGTTTTCTTTGAAAAAGGTTGGGATCTTTCTTTGGAGATAAACTTGAGTGATAGCAGGGATGTCACTATCTCTTTCTTGATAGGTGAGGTGTGGTAGGTGTTATAACCAATTTGATTCCTCTTGATAGTTTTTATGTAGCTAAAACAAATTCCCACATTTGCAAATAGAAGACAACTTCCTTGGATTGTGAAGTATGTTCTTTTTTATTGGCATAACTTTGTTATTTATATTATTCGTCTTTATGCCCAATTCAATGCTCGATATATTATCGACTGCATGTTTAGATTCTTCCATTGTTAGGTCATGTGCCACATCATCTCTAACTAGTTGAGACACTAACATCATTACTTACTAGGATATTATCTATAATTAAGTAATGTGGTGATGTTTCAAAGCATTTGTTGGTTGGATGAACTCCTAGGAACTATTCATTGAACACTACATCTTGACGCACAATCACTTGCTTTGTAATTTATCTATTTATTTATTTATTTATTTACAACTGCTAATAAGAATGTTTTAATTTTTAGCACTTTTGACATCAAAGTCCTTCATCTTTTGCTAGCTCGTGAGCTTAAGTTCGCCATTTGAATTTCTTAAGTTCGCCATTTGAATTTCTTATTCTTACTTGTCCACCTCTTTTGACATTTTTCCGCCTATGGCCTAAATGCAATGCTAAAAATATCACTTTAGGGAACATACTGACAAGGGTCCAAAATGACACTTATTGAGATATTGGGGAAAATATTGCTGAATTATCAGAAGGGATAACTTAGAATTTAAAACTTTTGAAAATATCAAACGTATGGATAATTTATACGATATTTTCTTCTACGAAAATATTATTGCAACATCTATGAAAATGAACTCTACCATATGCAATGATGATCATACAAATCACTTTGTGTACCCGACATTGTCACTTATAGGGTCATGTAGACGTAGTTTGAAATGAACAACTATAATTGGAAGGTACAGGAATAAAGTGTGTGCACGAATTTACTTGGTTGAAAGCATCATATATTAATTGTACCATGAGATGAATTTTTATTGTGATTATCCTGCCCTTGTCTTGTTGCTTAGTCCAAAAAAAAAAAATTTGGGCTGCAATGTTCCCTAGATATAGTCCTTTAGCTTATAACGAAATTCGTGGTATAGATGCCTTGGGACAATTATAACCTGACCACCAAAAGGTTAGCAAGAGTTTCAGGAAGGGTTCCTAGGATATGTGTCGTCGTTTTTCCTTTATGTTCTAAGGACTTCGGGACGAATTCCATTGGTAAGAGGCGGTGTATGTAGTGCCCACCCTAGTTTCCTGACCCTAATATGACATTATCTTAGATACTTTATTCTTTGAGGACCTCAAGCAGAGGATCCAGACACATGACTCTATTATTAGTGATTGTGATATTAGTGGTTGTGATGTTTATGTATGTTCTCCATTGACATTATGATGATGATAATATTAAGGGTTAGGTATGTTCTCTATTGCTATTATGATGATTGTAACATTGATGGTTATGCACGTTCTCTATTAATATTATGATGATTGTGGTATTAATGGTTATGTTTGTTCTCTATTGAATTTATGATGATGATAGCACTAAAGGATATGTATGCTCTCTATTGAAGTTATGATGATGATAGCCATGATGGATGTGTCCCCTATGTTACCTACTTGCATTAGTTCTAGTTCACAATGAACAATTATGCGAATGACTAGGTGATGGCTATGATGTTATTATGACAATGTGTTGGCATTATGACACAGGTTTGGTAGTATGGCACAGGTGTTGTCCTTGATGGCAACTCACTCAAAAGGTAGATCACAGTTCAGGCTCTCAGAATGAAATAAAATGAGGTATACGTAGGTTCGTCGTAACAAAATTGCATATACATGTTGGTTTACTGATCAAAAGGCGCGTATACATATGCACTCACTTTCATGCAAAGAAAAGCATGTACATGTGGGAAATCTTATGTTTGGTCCATGGTATTTAGTTCGACATATTTGAACCTATGGTTTTGGTCCTTGGTATTGCATACAAAGTGTTGAACCTAGGTATTGGGTCCCTAGTATTGGATCTATATGGTTTTGGACCATGGTTTGAGAAAATCCTAAGACTATAAAAGGGGAAGGAGATCATTTGACAAGTTTATTTGACTTAAACATTGAATATCTTATGAAGAGCAAGATCTAGAATACTGGTCATTGGGTTATGGTGCATAACTAGATCTGAATCAAGGAGGAACCTGAGCGCAAGGAGAAGGATAAGTTCTATTGATGGGTCAAGATCTTAAGACTTGAAGAGAAGTATCTTGGTGTAATTTTGATCTGTTATATTTGGTGCATGACTTGATCTATAAATATGATAATCTGGGTATAACTGATGTCTGAATAAGTGAAAAAGGGTAAATTATCTTTTATATATATGTACATATGTTTGGCACAGCAGAGGCGCGTATACACGCTGGTTCACTAACTTAAAACATCGTATATGCTGGTTGGCCTTGACGCAAAAGCATATGCATGCAGGTTCTATGTATTGAAGTAGCGTACAATATGTTTTACCTACTTCTGTTTATTGATGTAGTGTTTTGGGTTCAGAATTGGTGTCTGGGTACTGTTACTATTTTCTAGTTAAAGCATTCTTAGAAGTGATTTGTTGATTCAGTATTGATTTGTACAAAGCAGATTGGTTGATGAAGATATACTTGATGTTTGATTGATGTTACTCATGGATCCAGTCTGAAAATTTATGAAACGTGGTCCCTGGAAGAAAAGAGAAGGTTGTAGCCTTCTGTAGGTCAGCACCTACATACTAGTACCTCAGCTAGTACAAGAGCTAAGGGGGTTGTAGCTCCCTTCCAGGAGAAGCTGGAGAACGAGAGAAGGTTGTAGCCTTTTGTAGGTATCAACTTGCGTACTGGTATAAGACTGCACCAGTACAAAAACATTGTAAAAAGAAGTTTCTAATTAAAAGAAGATAGAGACGAATTGGAGCAGGTGGTTTTCACCCACATTGGGTTTCCACCTTACATCTTGGTGTCCATGTGTATTGCTTATGTGTTTTGATTTGTTGTGCTTTACTGCTCCTGTTTACTGGTAATAATGTTCTAATGCACTCATTAAGAAGCAACTAACTGAATTATAAGTCTACTGGATATATGCTTGTTGCATCAAACACAGTTGCGTATACACGTGGTTTTCCTTTACTAAAGTAGCGTATATGAATCTGAATATGGAAATGGAAAAGTTTTCTTTTTAGATAATACTGATTCACCTCCCCCCTCTCAGTATTATTTCCAACAATTGGTATTAGAGCAGGTCCTTCAGAAGAAGCTTGATCGCTTGAAGGAAGATCTATCATCATGAGTAACTACGAAAAAGAAGCATCAATCAGGCCACAAACTTCATATATTGGAAGGTAAGAATCACTGCCTATCTTCAATCTCTTGGTACAGAAGTTTGGGATATTATGGAAATAGGATACACATTTCCATTAGCAACTCCTACTGATACGACTGGTAAGAAGCAGTATGAAACAAATGCAAAGGTTTTCAATACTCTATTAGGGAGTTTATCTCAATCAGAATTCATCAAGGTTCTGCAACTCAAAATCGCAAAATAAATATGGGACAAGATCATTCTGAGATATGAAGGAGATGATCAGGTAAAATGAGCAAAACTACAAACTCTCAGAATTCAATATGAAAATCTCAGAATGCACAATGATGAAAGCGTGGCTAACTATTTCCTACGTATAGATGAGATTGTTAATCGTATGAAAAACTTGGGTGAAGAAATAAAAGAAGTTGTTTTGGTTGAAAAGGTTCTAAGATCTTTGTCTCCTAAGTTTGATTCAAAAGTTTCTGCCATAGAAGAAAAGCAGAATCTACAAAGCATTACCATGTCACAGCTGCACGGAATACTAACTACTTACACAATGAGAAAAGGGGGACCATCAGATAGGAGAGAAGCTGCATTCAAAGCCTTAGGAAAAGGATATTACAATGAGTTAGGACATATGTCAGAATAAGAGGAAGAATCAAATTTTGTCAAGAACCTTCAATGGGTAACTGGAAGATTTAGAGGTAAGCTACCTTTCAAATGCTTTTCTTGTGGAAGAGTCGGTCATTATGCTGCCAAGTGTCCTCATAAAGATAAACTTGACAAAGGTAAGGAACTAGTTAGATGGAGCATAAAACAAAATGTAAGTAAGAAGAGCTATCATACACATGAAGACAGTGATGGATTTTCAAATAGTGATGAACATGAACAATGCAATGATAATAGACTTTTGATGGCTTTTGAAGATGATGATTTCTTGGATGCTATAGATGAAGAAGGTATTTATGAAGAAATTTCTAAACTTAAAATTTGTTTGGAGGAAAAGAATATGATTATAGATACTCTAACATTCCAATTTGCTGAAAGAGAAAAACACAATGAAAAGTTAGAATGTGAAATTGTGGGACTTAGAAAAGATATTGAGAAATCAAAAGCTCTTAATCTTAGATTTGCTAAAGGATCTGAAACCTTAGATGAGATGATCAAAATGCAACATTCTCCTCCAATCGAGATAGGCCTTGGATATACTGAAGAAGCATCTCAAGCACAGAAGCCATGCACTTCTAAAAGTTATCTTGATGCTGCAAGAAGAAGTGAACAGGTTGACAATCGACAGCAAAAGCATAATGCAGATCACCAGGTAAATCAGGGACAATTTATTTCCAGAATGAACAGAGATCACAAAGTAAATTTGGGGCAATCTACTTCAAAGATGAACATAAGCTACAACAAACCATAGGTAAATCATTCTCAATTTGCCTCAATAATGGATGTCAATGGAAACTACAATCATTTGGTTGGTAGGTTTGATAATCGCTGGAATTTCTTCAATGGCCAATGTTTCTCTTGTCATAACTTTGGACACAAAGCTTCTCAATGTGTTGCCTACAAGACCATCATGACTAAAGAAGCTAAAAAACAAAGGAGTATGACTGGGATCATGAAAATGATCTACAATAACTTTTTCTGCTCTTGAGAATGAAATAGAATGTTCTATTTGTAACAACTTCGGTCATGAAGATTTTGAATGCAGGAGTAGGTTTCGAAAAACAACTCAGAAGGAGCAAGCTTCATTGAGTCCCAAAACATGGAGAAATAAAGAAATGCAACCAGAAAGATGTGGGATAGCCTTATATGCAGAAGGATAGGAAAATTAGTGGTACATCGATAGTGGATGCTTGAAGCATATGACAGGTGATAAAGAAAAACTTCAGTCATATAGTGCCTTAGAAAAAGAAAAGAAGGTCTCATTTGGAAATGACACCCCTACACTCATAAAAGGTAAAGGTTATGTTCTTTTGAAAGAAAATGTCAAGGCTGGAAATGTTATGTATGTTGATGGCTTAAAGCATAATCTATTGAGTGTCAGTCAAATGTGTGATCAAGGAAATGAAGTAATATTTCGATCAAATGGATGCATTGTTCGTGAACTTGATACAAGAGAAATAGAGATCAAAGGCATAAGAAATCCAAATAATTTATACATACTCAAGGGAGGACAACAACAATGCTATCTAAGAAAGAATGATGAACACTGGCTATGGCACAAAAGATTGGGGCATCTAAGCTTCTCTCTGATAAGGAAAGCATGCAAATATCAGGTGGTTCATGATCTCCCTGACATCAGAATTCTAGACAATATGATATGCAAATCATGTCAGTTTGGTAAGCAAACTAGAGCTAATTTTCCTAAGAAGGAAGGATCAGCTAGCAGGCCACTTGAACTTGTCCATACTAATGTATGTGGTCCATCTAGGAAAAGGTCACCTCATGGAGAAGAATATTTTATATTGTTCATTGACGACTTTTCCAGGATGTGTTGGATATGACTTATGAAGCATAAAGGCAAAGCTTTCGATAAGTTCAAAGCATTCAAAGTCTTGGTTGAAAACGAATCAGATCGGAGAATCAAATGCCTCAGGTCTGATCAAGGAGGGAAATTTACCTCGGACGAATTTTTCGATTTTTGTGAAGAAGATGGAATAAGAAGGGAATTCTCTACTGCAAGGACCCCTAAGCAAAATGGAGTAGTGGAAATGATGAACAGAACGGTTCAACAAATGGCTCATGCTATGCTTGATGAGTCTGGAACTCCCGAAACCTTCTGGGGTGAAGCCGCATTTGCTGCAGTTACTATTCTCAACAAGACAAACGTTCGGGTAAACAACACTTAGTCTCCTCATGAAATTTGGTATGGTAAGACTCCCACAGTAAAATACTTCAAAATTTTTGGAAGCAAATGCTACATCAAAAAGACTGATGAAAACCTTGGCAAGTTTGAACCTAGAGCAGATGAAGGCATTCTCCTTGGTTACTCTCCCCACATCAAAGCATATAAGTGTTACAATAAAAGACTTGGAAAAATTGTTGAAAGTATTGATGTAGTGGTTGATGAAGAAGGGAACACTCTTAGGCAAGTAAAATCTGAAGATTTCGAATATGATGAAGATTATCCTTCAACATCAAATCAGATTCATGATGAAGAAGAAACCCATGAGGCACTAGAAGAATAGATAAGAATAGAAGAAAAGACTCCATCCAGGTACATTCAAAAGAATCATCCAGAAACCCAAATGTTGGGCTAGAAAGAGGCAAGTGTACAAACAAGAAGAACCATTTCAGAAGCTTCAAGTTATCTAGCATTACTCTCCTCCACTGAACCACAAAATGTAAGAGAGGCATGCAAAGAAGAATGTTGGGTCAAGGCCATGGAGGAAGAACTTGAGCAGATTGAAAAGAATAACACTTGGGAGTTGGTTCCTAGACCAAAAGATAAGAATGTCATATGAACAAAATGGATATTCAAAAATAAGCTAAATGAAAATGGAGATGTGATTAGAAACAAGGCCAAACTTGTTTGTAAAGGGTATGCTCAACAAGAAGATATAGACTTTGAAGAAACTTTTGCACCAGTTGCTAAACTTCAGGCCATAAGAATGTTCCTTGCTCTTTCTAGCTTTCAGAAGTTCAAAGTATTTCAAATGGACGTGAAGTCTGCCTTCCTGAATGGAGACTTGGATGAAGAAGTATATATTGAGCAACCAGATGGGTTTATTCTTGGAAATGATCCAAAACTTGTATGCAAACTCAAAAAGGCACTCTATGGCCTTAAACAGGCTCCAAGGGCTTGGTATTAGCGGTTAGATAAGTACCTCCATTAGCAAGGTTTTACAAAAGGATCAACAGATAGAAATCTATATATAAAAATTGACATTGATAAGTTGCTAATACTTGTTGTGCATGTTGATGATATTATCTTTGGTAGTAATGAAGAAGACATGAGTCAAAACTTTGCCTTGGTGATGAAAAAAGAATTTGAAATGTCCCTGCTTGGTGAGCTCACATATTTTCTTCGTTTACAAGTCCAACAAAACAAAGACGACATTTTTCTATCACAAACCAAGTATCTCAAGCAGATCTTGAAGAAATATGGGATGGAGGATTCGAAACCAGTGTGTACCCCTATGGTAACAGGATGCAGCCTCAGCGCAAATGATGAATCAGCATCAGTACATCAACCAACCTATAGATCCATGATTGGTAGTCTACTCTATCTAACAGGTACCCGACCAGACATTATGCGTGCAATGGGAATAGTTGGAAGGCTTCAGGCAAATCCAAAGGAAACTCATCTTTAGGCAGTTAAGAGAATTTTCAAGTATCTTCAAGGAACTCAAAACTATGGCTTAGGGTATCCTAGAGATACAGATCTCACACTTCATGCATATACAGATGCAGATTGGGTAGGAAGCATGGGTGATAGAAAAAGAACTAGTGGTGGTGCATTCTTTATGGGTTCCAGATTAGTATCTTGGTTCAGCAAGAAACAAAGTTCAATTGCATTATCGACAGCTGAAGTAGAATATGTGGTTGCTGCATCTTTCTACACACAACTCCTTTGGATGATGCAAACATTGCAAGACCTTCAAATCACTTGTACTCCACCTATCTCCATTTTTTGTGATAATACAAGTGCAATCAGTATTTCAAAGCATCCTGTCATGCATTCAAAGACTAAGCACATACCTATCAAGTACCATTTTCTCCGAGAACAAGTGCTTGAACAAAAGGTCAAATTGGAGTATGTTCCCTCTAAGGAACAAGTTGTTGATATACTCACCAAACCACTACCCAGGGAGACATTTGAATACCTCAGACAGAAGCTGGGGGTACTTGATGCATCATCTTGCTATTGAATCTTGTCTGTTTTAAAGAAAAGTGGCTATACGCGAGTTTCATGAGGAGGATCCGCATACATACGCTGGTTTATGAAGATACAGTCGTGTATATGTTGGTTTAAAGATGAACAGAGGGCTAGGCTCAGGATGAAAAGAGTCTGATATGGGTCTGGCAGAGACCATCTGGCACAGGTTCAGGGGGAGCATATATTATTATAATAATGCATTGTTGGCATTATCTTAGAAGATCTTGGTTCACATTCACAGTTGTTTTGATTTCACGTGGAACAAGTGCAGAGGCAAAACATGGTTGCTGGTTTGAATGATGATTAACAGATGCTACTGATGATAGTTGTTGATAACTATCATAGTCTTGCTATAGATATTTCGTCTCTATGTCATGTATTTCTTTTCTTATCAAGGTCATGTAACGACCTATCTTGGTTTCCCCACTATGCCTGGGATGGATGAAGTAATGTTCCTTTTTTTATCATGTGTAAATTCTTGGTGTATCCCCACTTGGTTGGGTAGATGATTCAATCCCCACTTGGTTGGGAGATGGATATATGTATGAGTCTTTGGTGGTAGGAAGGTAATTTATAATGTATAAAGTCATGTTTATTTTGTATAACATCTTCTTACAGACCTTGCCTACAATTAGGGGGAGCCTGACACAGGAGAGTAGAGAATTTAGCATGTACTCAAGAGGAGCATAACCCTTTGCCCTTGATGTCAAAGGGGAAGAATGACTTTGAGTGACTTGGGGTTGCCATCAAATCCAAAGGGGGAGATTGTTGGCATTATGACACAGGTTTGGTAGTATGGCACAGGTGTTGTCCTTGATGGAAACTCACTCAAAAGGGAGATCACAGTTCAAGCTCTCAGAATGAAAGAAAATGAGGTATACACAGGTTCCTCATAACAAAGTCGCGTATACACGCGGGTTTACAAATCAAAAGGCACGTATACATATGCACAAACTTTCATGCAAAGAAAAGTGCGTACATGTGGGAAATCTTATGTTTGGTACATGGTATTTAGTTCGACATATTTGAACCTATGGTTTTGGTCCTTGGTATCGCATACAAAGTGTTGAACCCAGGTATTGGGTCCCTAGTATTGGATTTCTATGGTTTTGGACCATGGTTTGAGAAAGGCCTAAGACTATAAAAGGGGAATGAGATCATTTGACAAGTTTATTTGACTTAAGCATTGAATATCTTATGAAGAGAAAGATCTAGAATACTGGTCATTAGGTTATGGTGCATAACTAGATCTGAATCAAGTAGGAACCTGAGCGCAAGGAGAAGGATAAGTTCTATTGATGGGTCAAGATCTTAAGAATTGAAGAGAAGTATCTTGGTGTAATTTTGATCTGTTATATTTGGTGCATGACTTGATCTATAAATATGATAATCTGGGTATAACTGATGTTTGAATAAGTGAAAAAGGGTAAATTATCTTTTAGATCTGTACGCAGGTTCGGTGCAGCAGAGGCACGTATACACACTAGTTCACTAACTTAAAACAACATATACGTTGGTTGGCCTTGACGCAGAAGCGTATGCATGCAGGTTCTACATATTGAAGTAGCGTACAATATGTTTTAGCTACTTCTATTTATTGTTGTAGTGTTCTGGGTTCAGAATTGGTGTCTGGTTACTGTTACTGTTTTCTGGTTACAACATTATGAGAAGTGATTGGTTGATTCAGTATTGGTTTGTACAAAGGAGATTGGTTGATGAAGATATACTTGATGTTTGATTGATGTTACTCATGGATCCAGTCTGAAAATTTATGAAATGTGGTCCCTGGAAGAAAAGAGAAGGTTGTAGCCTTTTGTAGGTCAGCACCTATGTACTAGTAACTCATCTAGTACAAGAGCTAAGGGGGTTGTAGCTCCCTTCCAGGAGAAGCTAGAGAACGAGAGAAGGTTGTAGCCTTTTGTAGGTAGCAGCCTGCGTACTAGTATAAGATTGCACCAGTATAGAAACATTGTAAAAAGAAGTTCCTAATTAAACGAAGATAGAGATGAATTGCAGCAGGTTGTTTTCACCCACATTGGGTTTCCACCTTACATCTTGGTGTCCATGTGTATTGCTTATGTGTGTCGATTTTTTCTGCTTTACTACTCCTGTTTACTGGTAATAATGTTCTGATGCACTCATTAAGAAGCAACTAACTGAATTATAAGTCTACTGGATATATGCTTGTTGCATCACACACAGTTGCGTATACATGCAGTTTTCCTTTACTAAAGTAGCATATATGAATCTAAATATGGAAATGAAAAAGTTTTATTGTTAGATAATACTGAGTCACCCCCCCTCTCAGTATTATTTCCAACACAATGGCTAACACTAAGAAACCTTGTTACTGATGATTATTGAGTATGACAGGAAACCACTAGAGGCACTCATATATGACGAGTTGACGACACCTGGTTTTATGAAAATTTATATTATTTTATCTTTGAAATTCTAAGTCAATTTTGAAACCTGCTATAAATGTTTATCTATATCTTGATGATATGTTAGTGGTTGCAGGAACAGATTAGTTTCTTGGCCGAATGACTCACATATGGGTGATGGGGCTATACAAGTGGATGGAACTACATGGGAGAGGTGGGACAGTGTCCTTGATCTCACCCACTAGCACTCCCACCGTGACTTGGGATGGAAAGGTTGAAACACCTTCGCCTTGAAGATCATGATGCCATGAGAGCAGGTCCCAAGGTTGGGTCGATCATGAGGATTTTACCAGGGGGCGCGCATCAAGGCAGATTCCTTCATCCCCGACACCATTAGTCTCACTATAGCAGGCAACATAAGAGATGATAGTAGTCTATGATGTTGCACCTATACTTTCCCCTCGTAGTTGTTGAATTCTTGAAGGGCAAGTGGTGTGGCACCCTTGGAACATCAAGGGAATTTCTTTAAGGGCACAACCAACTTGGAACCCTTGGCATCACAAATAAACTATTAGGCATGGCACCCTTGGAATCATTAAAAATAAATAAATTAATAAATATAATCAAGAAATGAAAACTAGGTAAATTTACATCAACGTTAAATGATGTTAGAAACCGAGGTAACTAAAGAAAAAATAAAACTTGGGTTAAGAGGGTTGTAAGAAGAAATAAAATAGGTTACCTTAAAAACTCTACCCTTCCCATGTTGGAAAATAGTAGGTACATTATGTAGTTTAATTAGGTAAAATGGGAAAGAGGGACATAATTGTAAGGATAAAGATTAATCCTAAAATGGTTAAACCTAATTAAGAGAAGAGGAGGGTGAATCAACATAAGATTAATAAATTAAATTTAAAAAAATGTAGAGAACCTCCATGTGGCAACAATTGACATAAGAATATCCATCTAAGAGATAACTTGTGTTAAATTAGGGAGTAGATAGGGGATCAAATCTTGACTCATTAATTGACTTTAGTAATGAACAAAAATTAAGGAGTGAAATGGGGGATCAAGAGGCAACTAGGAGAAGAAATAGGAATCTTGTTGAGGTGAGGAAAATATTAGTTTTAAATTAAAATTTAAGTAAATAATTTTGGAGATCCTTGATGATCG
Source organism: Pinus taeda (assembly GCA_000404065.3). Classification (NCBI taxonomy): domain Eukaryota; kingdom Viridiplantae; phylum Streptophyta; class Pinopsida; order Pinales; family Pinaceae; genus Pinus; species Pinus taeda. The sequence goes on along the minus strand of APFE031627199.1, from coordinate 62,734 downwards.
AGTGACACATGGGTGGGTGAATAATCAAAATATTGAATTATAAAAAATAATTAATTATGCATGACATGCCAAGTGTCACCTATGAGGACTCCTATAAAAGAAGGGGCAAGCCATGGGAGAAGGGACTTTTTTGGGGGGGAACCCTATTGTTGGATGGATTGGACTATGTCAGAGTAGTGATTATGAAACTATAGTGAGTTTGGTGAGGTAGAGGATTTTAGAGAGGGGACTCTTGAGCCAAGGAGTGGTCTCTTCTACCAGCTATTGCATTCCTCCATTGTACAACCCCATTGCAGCTCAGGGGTTCATGGGGAAGAATAGTACCCTAGGAGTAGGCTGGGAGGTTAACCGGTGGGTCATCGTATTCTAATCAAGTACATCGTCGTTCATGCTCGGAGGTGACCGACAACAAGGGAAGACAAGTAACGGAAAATCAAGTGGAATCTCATCTTCTGGTGAATGGTACAGATGTGTTGCAATATTATTCTATATAATTTCTTTATGGCCTTAGTTAAATATTTGTAAATTTTATGATATTTTCAGTGAAACAAAATGTAGGGATGTGTTGGACAGTGATGAATAAATTTGAACTCCCAATGTTTTTCTTATTTGGTTATATTTTATTGTGATTAAATGAAAAGAAAAATATATATAGGGTAGGTCCCTACACAAGGGTCCGAGTAAGAATGAAAAGGGGAGTCCTTCTTGCACCAGTGCAAAAAGGAAATGACTTGAAAAATCAAAAGAAGGAAGGGTCCCATCTCCAAATAAGAAGATAGCTAGTGCACCTATTGAAGAGACTCCTACACCACCAATACACACACAAATCCCCAAAGAAGACAACCTGTCAGTCCTTGCGGATGTAGTAAAATTTGTAGAGGTCGAAGATGACACTCTGTTGGTCGATTTCATTAAAAAGCCCCGGAAAAAGAATATAGAATCTGGTGCAGGCAAAGAACCATAGTCCCGACAGGACATTGAATCCCCTTCTACACCAGTGCAAGAAGAAGAACTAGAAGAAGAATAACCAGACGAAGAATAACTAGAAGAAGTAGAACCAGAAGAAGAAGAGCCAGAAGAAGAAGAATTTCCTAATGTAATCATGAGGGATATTGAGGTCCTTGAGGAAGACATAGCCTCTATCAAGACATAAAAAGAAGAAGATTTGGTAACTCTTGCTGCTCGGGTAGTTGAACTAGAGCTTCAAGTGCAGAACATAGAACAGTTCATAGTTAAAGCACAAGAGGATAAAGAATAGAGTAAAGAAGAATTAACTACGGAGATCCAGAAAAATAAAAGAGAAGTTAGAGTTTGGATGTACCAAGATGCACAATGTTTCAAGTGACTTAAAAAGGTAAGCTAAAGAACATCAGAAATAAGAAGTCCGAAACATTGCAGGTTGATGTCAGTATGCCAGAGCAGGATTGAGCTGGAATGCTCAAAGTTTTGAAGGTTTTTTTGCAAAGGTAAAGAGTTGTGTGAGGACACACAATAGCTCAAGGATGGGAGGATGTTAGCCCCCTAATTTCTCTCTTTTTTCCATTTTCCCCTTCCTAAATCATAACCATTTACCACTGTTTTACCTCTTTTATACACCCTCATCTTGCACTTGTCCAATAACGGTGACATATTTTGTATAAAATTTATTTTTCATAATTTTAATTGAAATTAGCATTAATTAATCATTTATTACATTATTTCTTACTTTTAATCACTCTTTGTAACTTATCAATATCTCCAATGTTTATTTGGTAGTTAGAGTAGTTACCATGACCGTTGACCCTAGTGTAGGATCAAATCTTGCACCATTGCCAGCACAACCAATCCTTGTAGTAGATATGAACCTCCTTGCTCACCGCCTTGTTTTGAGCAGCTTCAACCACGACAATAAGACCGATCCAAAGGCATCTGAAATGGAATCGCCTCACTTTGAGCAGCTTCAACCACGACAGCAAGATCGATCCAAAGGCAGCTGAGATCGAATCTATGAAGAACATGTTAGCTCTACTATGCAGCGCTGACTTTCTAAAGTTAGAAGGAAGCACGATCCGTTTGGTTGTGTCGAAGGGGGCTCACATTTGGTCATTTTTCGCTTTCTTCCGTCACCCTATTCACCTCTAAACCTTTCTCATTCCCTAAATGAACCATAAAACCCTGCCCATACGCCCTCATGCGCTCATAAACCCCTCATCGCTTTCCCACCATTGATCATTCCTTGGTAATCTAACGGCCCACATCACACCCAATAAAGGTGACCCGCTCGACCATTTTCCACCGTTAGATGCATCTCCGCCCAATTTGATGGTCTTCGCATTCATCGCGCTGTCAACTTGATCGAGCGATAGCCCGTGATGAGAGTGGTTTTTCTCTCTCATCCACTGCTATGTGTCGATCATTGAATGGAATCGCTCGGCCGCAGGATTTTACCACTTAGCACCCGAAAGTGGTGCGATGAAAACAATTACCACTCGACCAAACTACCCTCACCCGTTAAACACCCATGCAACTCCATTTCCTGATGACCGTCCGATCTGTTCGCTAAAGATCCAATTGCCCTAACACACTCTGCTCCCACCTCGGCCGATAGCCTCCGTCGAGCCATTTCTGCCATTCATTTCCCCGATCCGACGGTCATTCTTCTCGCTCACCCAAATCATCCACCTACCCATGCATTCCATGTCCTATGACCATTCCGTTACCCAAAGAAGGAGATGACCAGCTCTGCGAGCATTAGTCACAGTTAGACCCCTAATAACCATATTTAATAGAAAGCATAACCAAAGGAGAAAAGGCCATAGCACGACTCTGTAGCTGAATATATCATTCATGGACTCCACCGGTACGAGCACTCCAACTGCCTAAAGGACAACATAGCACCTAAATATATCTAATTCATCCACTGAATCAAGCAACCTCGTCCAGAGACTCCATCAGGTGGTTAAATGCAGTTGGAGGTCAATTATGACCCTTCCATACCTAAATGACCAAGTGCCATAGTATTTTGAATGTATAAATATCCAGAAGCAAGATGTAATCAAGGTTGGCATTTGATGTAAGGTTCAACTTCTAGAGACTGTAGACATTTTGTCACTTGCAGCGTCTCATCTTCATTTTCAGCAAATACAAGCTTCTTTTGCTTTTAACTGCTCACTGCCCATTTTCCTCTGTTCTAAGCGTGTGCCTGATATGCTATGTTCTTGATCTCTCGATGTTTAGCACTAGATAGCTATCATCTTATATCTATGTTAGAATCTCAAATGCATCACTGAATAGGTTACTCAGGTTTATTTCTATTTAGTGGAGGAGAGTTGTCATCCTATCTTTGCATTAATATATTAGATTTGCATGTTTTTGAACTAGTTGCAGCCGACCATCACATGGTCTTGTGTATTTGCTGGTGTGGTTAGTATTCTCCATTTTCACCTAATATCTAAAACTGTGAACATTGGTGGTATAAAGCCTTGTAGTCTGAGGGTGTTCATGCATGTCCGGAGTGAAACAAAGTAGAAGTGGTTATCTGACTTGAACCAAACCATTATTCCTTCCATTAAACCTTGCAACAATAGTTGAATTTATATGTTACTAGGCATCTCCAAGCTACAATGTAGGATAGTTTCTTGGAATCCTGAAATAATTGGCACCATTGCTAGGGAGAGGAGATTGAAGGTCAGCTTCCTAGGGAGACGACACAGATCCAACTTTGATGATAGACAAAGTCTGGACACATTTTTGGTTGTAATCATCTATCTGACAACTCTACTGGAGGCCAAACCTCTTGGTGACTCCACATCACAGTTCTGGATCAGTTTGTGAGACACACTCGAAGAAATCCTCAGAAATCACCAGCTGACCCAGTGCCTGACCCTGAGAAGATTGTCAAGCAAAGCAAGATATCATGAAAAGGAGCATTAGGATCAGGTAATCCTAAACAATCTTATGTATCTATGCAAGAAAGGCTTGTAACTGAGCATGCACCTGTTGAAAATATAGAGCCTAGCACTATCAGTGAAGAAATATCAGAGATTCATAAAGCTCCTTGTTCAATAAGTTCCCCTTTGGATCTCAGTCCAAAGAAAACTTCCCCTATAGTCCATCAGCTTCCTTTAGCCCTATCAGTCATTTCTCAACTCCCTACCTTGCAAACTGCTAGTACCCTTCCACCTACCCTAGTCATGGCAGGCCTGCTAGCACCAACAAAAATGGAAAGAATTATAGCTACTAGGTATGGACCCCTGGTCTTGCCTATTCCTTTGAATGCCATGCCTGCAAGAGAATATCATAAATACATGCCTAAGTTCACTAGGACAGAGGGAGTAACAACTGAAGAACACCTTGATTCTTTTTATAGCTATGCTGATAACCTAGATATCAGTGAAGATGATGCGTGGATGAGAGTATTTGTCCAAAGCCTTGATGGGGAGGCTAGAAAGTGGTTCAGAGAGCTAACCCCTAGGTCCATAGTAAACATTGAGGCATTAGATGATGTGTTTTTAAAGCATTGGAGAGATAAGAAAGATTTGCTATATTACAATATTGAGTTTGGCAACCTGAAAAGGGAAAATGGGGAGTTATTGTCTGACTTTAATAAAAGATTCAATTGTATGTATAACAAGATACCAGCCGAAGTGAAGCCTACCCCCACCTTTGCCAAACTCACCTATGCCAATGCCTTTGATTCTGATTTCTGCCTACTATTAAGAGAGAGGAGATGTTCTTCTCTAGCTGAATTGCAAGATGCAGCCTTAGAGGTGGAATCCAATATCATGGTTGCAGAGAAAATCAAAGGACATGCTGATAGAAGGAGGCAGAGAGGTGAGGCTTCCTCTTCTTCTTCATCTTCAGAACCTAAAATAGACAAAATGACTCAAATGATAAAGTCATTGGCTGCTAAAATATCCAAACTGAAGGTTGAGCAGAGTTCTGGGAAAGCAAGGCTTCCTAATACATTTTCTCCTAGAAATCCAAATCCATTCAGAAGAGCAAATGAACAATTGCAGATCATTTAGAGGGGCAAAGAGGCCAGTGAAGAACAAAGAGTTAAGACTCCTTTCCAGAACGTAGTCATGGAGGAGGAACAATTTGATGAGGAGGATGAGATTCACTGCGTGGAAGACAAGGGCAGTGATGCCTTTTTGACATTAGCTGCCTATGAAGAGTCATTGCTCAGGGATCAGACCAGCCAAGAGTGGGACAAAGAAGCTGTTCTACAGACTGAAGACCAACAAAGATATAATTTGAGGTCAAGAATGATTAATGCTAAGGAGAATACTTCCCAAAGAGCTGTTGTCCCCACAGAGCAGCAGATCAGCAATAAGAAATGACCAACAACTAATCCCATCATCTTCAAAGCACGAGCTCAAGAGATAAGAAGCCCTAATAAGTCTACTTCTCCTTTCAGCTTTGAATCAGAAGTCCAAAAGTTAAAAATATCTGTACATATGATAGAACTTGTAAAGAGTGAGGTCTTTAAGAAGCCCATCCTTGATGCCCTTGAGCTAAAAGCCACACAAAGATCCAATGACTATGTGAATTTACAAGATGATAAACCTGCAGTTGTGCTTAGCCCAATCACTGAACCTGTTGATGATAATTCCCCATAATTTTATGTCTCCTTGACCATTCATGACAAAATCCTCCACAACTGTCTGCTGGACACAGGTGCCAGCCATAATCTGGTGCCCAAAGCTGTCATGGAAGAGTTAGACCTTGATATTACCAGACTTTATCATGACTTGTTCTCCTTTGATTCGAGAAAGGTGAAATGTCTGGGGTTAATCAAAGACTTAGCAATCACCCTAACTCAACTACCCATGAAAAGCATGATGATGGATATTGTGGTAGCAGATGTCCCCCCTAAGTTTGGTATGCTACTCGCCAGAGGATGGATTAAGAGGTTGAGTGGGACATTGCAAAATGACTTGTCCTATGCCACTGTCCTAGTTTTTGGAGGAGAAGGAAAAAGACTATACAGGGAAGCCCAGCTGGCCTATATCATCAATGATGAGAAGAACCCCACTAATCATCCCATCTACATTATGGACATTGATTTTGGAGCATGTATTCTGCAGATTGAAGAAACCCAAAGGGCCTCGGTGCTACTCAAGGAACCAGTATGTGAGGCCATGGTGGAGGAAGGGACACAAGCTTGGGATATGTTCTTTGATGGAGCCTGTTCAAAGGAAACTGCAGGAGCAGGAGTGGCGCTGGTGTCTCCAAAACAAGAAAGCACACATCTGTCTTTTAAATTGACTTTTCAGGTCACCAACAAAATAGCAGAGTATGAGGCTGTGATATTGGGCTTAAAAGTTGCCAAAGACATGGCAATCAGAGACATAAAGGTGTTTGGAGATGCTGATCTCATCATTCAACTAGTGAACAAAACTTTCCAAGCAAGGCACCCAAGGCTGAAAGTGTATAGAGATGAGGTATGGAGACTCAAAGACTCTTTTGGCAATTTTTATATCTCATGTATTCCTAGAGTTAAAAATCAGCTTGTTGATTCCCTTGCTGCGTCTGCTAGCATGTTCATCCCTCCCATGCCCCTTAGATTGGCTTATCAAGTCCAGGTAAAATATAGACCATCCTTGCCTGATAATGTTCAGCACTGGAAAGTTTTTGAGGATGATGATGAAGTAAATATGTTTCTGCATGTCATTGATGAATTCTCTAAGCTGAAAATTGATCAAGAGAGTGAAACCTTGGAGGAATGTCTCTAGCCCCAGCTAAGGAACAAAATTGGCCAAGACAATACTGTATAGTTTCCTTGCAATCATATACCAAAGAGCTAGTGCCTTTAGAGAAGCTGTTTGACCATAATGATGTTCCTCATAAGATTTCTGAAAAGGAAATTTAGTCTGCAGTCCATAGGCATAACATAGGGAGTCTAGATCATCCAAAGTATATAAATCTATCCACCCATTTGTTTGCTACCCAAAATTCTGAGTACTGCACTTTAATGGAGCAATTTGCTGATGCCTTTGCCTAGGAATATAGTGATTGTAAAACATATGACACAAATATCATCCAACATAAGATCCCATTGGAGAAAGACGCCTTTCCTTTCAAGCAGAAGTTGAGACCCATAAATCCTTTGCTCCTCCATCTGATTGAAAAAGAAATCAAGAAGTTTTTGGCTACTAAAATCATAGTTCCTTTGATATATTCAAAGTGGGTAGCCAACTTGGTAGTGGTGAGGAAGAAAAGTGGAGAAATCAGGTTGTGTGTTGATTTCAGGAACCTGAACAAATGTTACAGAAAGGACAACTATCCCCTGCCAAAGGTGGAGTATTTTCTACAGAAAGTCTCAAGAGCTAAAGTTATGTCTTTCCTGGATGGATTTTCAAGGTATAACCAAGTTGTTGTGCATCCAAATGACCAAGAAAATACTGCTTTCACCACTCCTTGGGGCACTTTTATGTACTCCAAGATTCCCTTTGGGCTGATGAATGTTGGGGCTACCTTTCAGAGAGCCATGGATATAGTGTTTGTAAGAGAGAAGGATAAGTTCATCCTTATCTACTTGGATGATATAACAATATACTCCAGCAACCATCAAGACCATTTGCAACATTTGAAGAAAGTGTTTCTAAAGTGCAGAACGTTTGGGATATCAGTGAATCCTAAGAAATCACAGTTTGCTCTAGAAGAGGGAAAGCTTCTAGGACAAATTGTCTCTGCTACATGTGTCAAGATTGACCTAGAGAGAGTGAACCTTGTTTGTCCCAAGATAAAAAAAGGACATCCAATCCTTTCTGGGAAAAATAAATTTTGTAAGGAGGTTTATTCCTAATTTTGTAAAATTTGTAAAACATACCACCTCTATGCTGAAAAAGGGATTAGATATCAAATGGACTAATGCAGCAAGAAGATCTTTTGAAGCCATCAAAAGGGCTATTATGGAAGCCTCCACTTTGATCAGTCCAAACTATAGTAAGGAGTTCCATATCTTCTCCTTTGCTTTTGGTGACATCCTTGCAGTAGTTTTATTGCAAAAAGATGATGGAGATTGAGAGCACCCAGTGGCATTTTTTAGTAAAACATTAAGGGATGCTGAACTAAGGTACATATTATCGAAAAATAGGCTTATGCTCTTATCAAATTTCTTAAAGCTTTCTGAATCTATATTCTGCACTCAAAGGTAATTGCATATATTCCCTCCGCCTCAGTAAAGGATGTTCTAATGCAGCCAGATGTTGATGGAAGAAGGGATAAATGGATTGCAAATATTATTGAATTCAACATAGAACTGAAGCCCGCCAATCTTATTAAGGGCCAGGGCCTTGCTCAGCTGATGGCTAAAGAAAATTGCAGAATGCTTGACATAAACTACATGGTACAAATTCAGAGGATGGACAGACAAAAGAAGCAACACTATGACACGACCGATTGTTGGCTGAGAATCTAACTTCTTGTGAATGGTATTCTACAATAGCTCAGTTTTTGCTGAAGCTAGAAGTTCCTCCAGGCCTTAGTTCAAGCCAAGCTAGGACTATTAAGCTCAAGGCATCCAAGTTCTGTATTCATGAAAACTTGCTTTATTGGAGGGACCCATCAGGAGTCCTCTTAAGATGTCTGGACAAAGAAAAATCTGTGGAGGTCATGCATTAGTTTCATTCCAGCATCTGTGGAGGACATTACTATTGGAAAACCATAGCCCACAAGATCCTCAGGGTTGGGTATTGTTGGCCCACTCTATTTTTTGATGTCTTTTCATTTATAAGGTCCTGTGACAAATACCAAAGGTTTGAAGGAAAACAAGAGTTGAAGTCCTTACCCTTGAAGCCAATACATGCTAGTGGCCAATTTTAGCAATGGGGTTTGGATTTCATAGGGGAAATTAATCCACATTGTAGTGGCTAGCATAGATGGATCTTAGTAGCCACTGATTAATTCACTAGATGGATTGAGGCCATCCCTACCAGGAAAGATAATCACCATGTTGTCATGAAGTTCTTGACATAAAACATTTTCACGAGGTTTGGCTGTCCACACAAATTGGTTACAAACAATGCAGCAGCCTTTAGGGCAAAAGAGTTGGTGGACATGTGTGACTCAATGGGCATTAAGCTATTGCATTCCACCTCATATTACCCTCAAGGTAATGGTGTAGTAGAATCATCCAACAAGAGCCTGATAAGGATAATCAAAAAGTTGCTGGAAGACAACAAAAGGAACTGGGATTCCAAACTAAAGTTTGCATTATGGGTTGATAGGGTAACCACCAGGAAATCCACAGGGAATTCTCTGTTCAAGCTGATATATGGCACTAAGGCTGTATTCCTAATCTAGTTGACCCTCCCTGTGGCCAAGTTCTTGCAGGAAGAGTAGAATGAGGAAAATGACATGGCAAAGAGGATTAGTGACTTCGATAAAGTACATCAAATTAGAGATCAATTGATTGAAAAGTCTGCAATACATCAAAACAGAATCAAGGAAGCCTTTGATAGAAAGGAAAAGATGGGCAGTTTTCAAATTGGAGATTTGGTTCTTAAGTGGGATGCACTGAAGGAAAAGAAAGGCAATCATGGAAAGTTCGATTCTCTGTGGACTAGAACTTTTGTCATTTCTGAAGTCCAGGGGAACAACACTTTCATGCTGCAAAGTATGGAAGGAGAAATTTTTTTTGATGGCCCAGTCAATGGGCAATTTTTGAAGGTTTATGTTGTTTAAGGTGTCTAGGACTCAGCATTGTATATATGTTCTTTTCACAAGTTTCAGTGTATGCTTAATTAGACTCCATGCCCAATGGAACAATAGGAAAATATTGTTGATCTTGTTTTTGTATGAAAGGCAGTGGTCTATGGTTCTTGAAACCTCACAGGGAGGCTTTCATCCCTAGAAGGAGCCAATGTTAGCTCTGCTATGCAGTGCTGACTTTCTAAGGTCAGAAGGAAGCATGGTCTATTTGGTTGTGTCCAAGGGGGCTCACATTTGGTCATTTTTCCCTTTCTTCCTTCACCCCATTCACCTCTAAACCTTTCTCATTCCCTAATCAAACCATAAAACCCTACCCATACACCCTCATACGCTCATAAACCCCTCATTGCTTTCTCACCATTGATCATTCCCCGATAATCTAACGGCCCACATCACACTCGATAAAGGTGACCAGCTCGACCATTTTCCACTGTTAGATGCATCTTCGCTTGATCTGGAAATCTTCACATTCATAGCGCCGTCAACTTGATCGAGCGATAGCATGTGATGAGAGTGATTTTTCTCTCTCATCCGCTGCTACGTGTCGATCATTGAATGGAATCGCTCAGCCTTGGGCTTTTACCACTTAGCACCCGAAAGTGGTGTGATGAAAACTATTACCACCCGACCAAACCGCCCTCACCCGTTAAATTCCCGTGCAACTCTATTTCCCGATGACCATCCGATCTATCCACTCAAGATCCAACGGCCCTAACACACTCCACTCCCACCTTAGTCGATAGCCTCTGTTGAGCCATGTCTGCCATTCTTTTCCCTGATTCAACGGTCATTCTTCTCGTTCACCCAATTCGTCCACCTACCCATGCATCCACATCCTATGACCATTCCATTGCTTGAAGAAGGAGATGACCAACTCTGCCAGCATCAGCCATAGTTAGACCCTCAATAACCATATTTAACAAAAAGTATGACCAAAGGAGAAAAGGACATAGCACGACTTTGTAACTGAATTTATCAGTCATGGACTCCACCGATACGAGCACTCCAACTGCCTAAAGGACAACACAACACCTGAACAAATTGGATTCACCCACTGAATCAAGCAACCTCGTCCAGAGACTCCATCAGGCAATTAAATGTAGTTGGTGGTCAATTATGACCCTTCCATACATAAATGGCCAAGTGCCATAGTATTGTGAACGTATAAATATCCAGAAGAAAGATGTAATCAAGGTTGGAATTTGATGTAAGGTTCAACTTCTGGACACTGTAGACATTTTGTGACTTGTAGCATCTCATCTTCATTTTCTGTAAATACAAGCTTCTTTTGCTGTTAACTGCTCACTGTCCACTTTCCTATGTTCTAAGCTTGTGCTTGATATGTTGCGTTCTTGATCTCTCAATGTTTAGCACTAGATAACTGTCATCTTATCTCTGTGTTAGAATCTTGAATGCATCACTGAATAGGTTACTCAGGTTTCTTTCTATTTAATGCAGGAGTGTTGTCATCTTGTCTTTGCATTAATAGATTAGATCTACAGGTTTCTGTACTAGTTGCAACCAACCATCACATGGTCTTGTGTATCTACTGGTGTGGTTAGTATTCTCCATTTTCACCTAATATCTAAAACTGCGAGCATTGGTGGTCTAAAGCCTTGTAGTCCGAGGGTGTTCATGCATGTCTAGAGTGAAACAAAGTAGAAGTGGTTATATGGCTTGAACCAAACCATCATTCCTTCCATTAAACCTTGCAACAATAGATGAATTTATATGTTACCAGGCATCTCCGAACTAAAACATAGGAGATTTTCTTGGAATCCTAACAAAATTAAAGCTGGAGATTGGCTATGGCTAGTTTTGCTATCTGTCTAAGTTTAAAGGCAAAAAAGCTAAATTCTGCATTTGTTTATGAAATCGGTTGAATGATCTATTTTGGCTTTAACCAAAGATATATATAATGTAGAATTTAAATAGGGCTAAGGGAGTTTTTGGATAGAACAGAGACACAACCAGAGAGGTGGTAATAGGTTGCTTTATTTTGTTATCGTCCGAATCTGGGCTGAACGATGTATTAATGTATGTACTTGCTTTAGTGAATTAATAAAAGGGAGCTTTGCCTCATTTTTTACAAATTGCATTTCTGTATTTAAGCTGATGAATTGATTAAAGTATTGAGCAACCTTTTTATTTAAAGGAGAAACGCGCTAGTTGGCTAGGGCCCAGCCAACCCAGCGCGTTTACCCCATTTCATGTTTCTTGTAATTGTTGTCTATATTGTCGTGTGATTTAATTTTAAGCACATGCATTCTTGTTTGAGTGAAAGCGGATTCGTTGTGTGCAGTAGATAAATTTCCTTTCCTGCACTTGATTTCAGATTGGTTTTCCTCCGCCTGGTCCAAGCAAGAGAAATAACCCTGCACTAGTGCACGTTTGTGTGATATTTCCATTTCTGCAAATTTTGTTTGATTTGTTTTCCCTGTTTGGTCTAAGCAGGAGAAATGACCCTGCACCAGTGCACATTGGTGTGATATCTCCTTTTCTGCAATTCAGTTTGATTGGATTTCACTGCCTGGTCCAAGCAGTAGAAATGAACCTGCACCAGTGCACGTTGGTGTGATGCAGCAAGCCTTTTTAGTCCACTTTCTGCAATCTTATTTCTTTCATTAAATATGATAGGACAAATGTATATGTATTGTTTCTTTATTCCTACACCTTGTCAAGATCAGAAACATTCACTTTTAATGAGTGCAATTTAACTTAACAGTATAGTCGCACTTGCAATAATTAAGCACTCATTTTAAGAAGTAATTATTAAGTGCAAGAAGCTCTGATCTAGTGCATGAACTAGTTTCTTGCCACGGGATCTGAGTGCTTTAAACTTGGAAAAGTTCAAGCCTTGCAAGAAGTAAAAAGCCTTTAGTAAAGAAACCATTTATACATTCTGCGTAAATCTCTGTTCCTGCACTAGTGCCAGCAGACTGCAATAGTACAGGACAAATTAGTGCAAGAAGGAAATATCTAAAGGAGCAGGTTTAAAGGCCCATCTGATGCGACTGCTAAGTGTCTCTGCTAAAGAGAAACACATACTCAGTATTTCAACAATAATTAGCTAGAGTGATTTCCCTTTATCTTTAATTCCCTCTTGCAAATGCATTCTTCCTTGTTCTAGTCTTAGATTATTTTGATGGTTAAAGTTTCCTTTTTCTCTTTTTAATTTGTTTCTTCAATATTTCCTTTAAAGAAAGTAGCGATTTATATTAGAAATATTCATACCATCTTTGGCATTGCCTGTGCTTCGTCTCTAAGTCTATAGATCCACCGGGTTGACAAATTAGGTGTTGAGGAGTTTGCTTAAGTGTAATTCCTGCACCCAACAAGGAATTCATCCACCGTTATCAACCTGTCATATGTAGGTAGATCCATTGCCTCTGTTGTTGCTCAGCATAGTGATCTAACCATCATGTTGCAATTAAGTGTTGTTACTTCGTGCAACTGATTCTGCCAGCGCTCTATTTCTTCGTTTGAATCCGAAGTGCAGGAACTTTCGTGCTCCCATGAAATCCTTCCATCTACAGTCGAATTCATCCAATCCTGTTCTCATGTAGCCATATTTTAGATGCAATTGAGATCATCATCACTATCATCATCGTTCACCAGTTCAGTGCATCGTGCTCCTTCGACTAGATCTAGCGGTACTACCACGTGTAGTGACTTTTTCTCAAAAACCATTTTGTGCTTCTTTAGATTTATGACTCCATTTATATCGGTGGCCTAGTCTATTCCTAGTAGCACGGGATAGGGATTTTTGTTGTCGACAATCTCTATTACTTCAAAATCCGCTTGTGCACTCGCACCTTCAATATCCACCGTGCCCCCTTGTAATATTCCCATGGGCAAGATCTTATGTTGGTTCACCATTTGCAATTGAATAGGAGACCATTGTAGCATGGGTCTGCCCATGCATTCCCATGTTTGTTTCGGAAGTACATTCACATCCGATCCAAGATCCAGGATTACCTGATCCATTTCATATTCCCGATTTGCACAGTCATCCTCATTTCCCTTCCTATGTGTAGTGCATGCTTTCCAAGTTTCTAGACCATGCCCGGTTCTCCTGACCCCGCACACCTAGTGATAAGTTCCTGTAGTCCTTTTACTGCCTTGCTATCACGTAGTAGTTCCATGCATGTCTCCAGAAAGGTAGTGAGCAATGAAGGATCCATCCTTGGTTGTATTTGATCCTTACTACCTGAAGTGGAGGCCTCCGTGGAGCTCTTCTTAGCTTCCATAAATGTCTCCTTCGCACGGTTTAAATCAAATTTAGGTTCCTTTGTAGGAGCCTTACAAATCCACACACTTTCTTCTTGATGCTTACCTTTATCATCGCCAGTGGTCATACCACTCCTGAGCATCATGTTTATATTCGGGTCTTCTTAGCACAGCTCAAACCTCATCATTTGCAAGTTCTGAGTCGTAGGAGGCTAGAGTACCCCTTTTTTGCGTAGCCTCGCTATCAATGAAGGGAAGTCTTCTGCCTCATGATCAAACTGAGTACAATACAAACATGATGTCCTTGTCAGGTTTGTACAATCGTGATCATAGTTCCCCGGCCCTCCGCAATTGTAACTTATTAGTTGTGTACGACCCCTTCCTAGTCCCATTCCACCTTTACCTCGTCTGCGCCCCTGAAATCTAGCATGCACCATTCCTGCATTTAGGTCGAGGGCTCATGTTTTGGCCTGAACCTTGTAGGGAGGAGTCTTATCCATCATTAGTTCGTAGCTTCTGCAGGTGCGTTCATCATGGCCTACCGACCTACATAAATTACAAAACAATTGTTGGGACGTCTATGTATACTTATGCAATAGATGACAATTATCCGTAGTGTGTTTTTCTCCTATCTGACAGATCGCGCACCATAGTGTAGGTGCCTTGTTGGGTCCTACTTGCACCTCAGGTATTAATGGCATCGACCCTCCTCCCACCAAGTAATTCGCGAATATTGGACAGTGGTCCTTGTCATGCCCTTGGCCTTTGCATTTTATGCACCATACCTCCTCGTGTGCCTTTGGCCGAGGTGTCCTGTCCTGTTTCAAACTTTGCATCTCCAGACACAAATTTTGTAGTTGCGCGTGGATTTATTGGATTCCCAGACTAGGGTCTTGTATAGAGGTCTCATGCAATCTCATTGCCATCTCCAAAGCTTCGACCTGGGTGGAAAGTTTTTGTTGCGATAACGCTGTCCTTAGATGTGGTGTTAGTGATGCTACAAACCATGTGTGGTGTTGTCCATCCATGAAAGTCATATTGGCTTCACGAATCATACCCTTCAGTCTTTGTTCTAGGTCCCAGGGGGTCTTGCCTGGGAGCATCACGATGTCCTTAAACCCAATAATTGATTGTGTCTTTGACTTTGGCCTGCTGAATTTCCTGTTTAGTGTCGTCTGGATTTCTGCGATTCCCACGTTTGGATGATCATTAGAATGCTTGATGTACCATGTTAATGCGCGATCTTGCACAACGCTAACTAGTGTATCCTCTTTTATATTGTCATCCATGACTCCTTGTGCTTCCCATACCGCCCTTACTACAAACCATAATTGGTCCCGGGCTTCATTCCCTACTCTAAATACCGGTAGTTTGATCGCACTTGGTGGTGGCGGAGGTGGGGTCGTTGGAGATGGAGGTGAGGAGGTGAGATGGTGTTTGGTCAATTTAGTGTGTCCTAAATTGCTACATTAATTATCAATCCGGGATTTGTAAGTTGACAAGTGTGGCGCACTATATGTGCAAGATAACCTATTTCTTACTTTTGTCATTTTTTATTTTTATGTTGTTTTGGGGGTTTTTATCTTTGTTTATGGAATTCCTATTCCTACGTTTCTAGAAGGAAAGTATGGTTATAAGTTTTAAGGCAATTATGTCCTTTATAACGGTTACCAAAACTTAACACTTCAGAAGGTCTTAGAACATTCTAGTGAAAAATAACACTTGAATCAAGAATGAAAAATATGATGCCATTTAAAACAAGTAATTAATGAACTACTGATTATGAAACTATCATCTCTGCTGCTGTCTAAATACAGAAAAATGATTTAAGCTACTACACTCAAGGAAATCAAAGACTGCAAAGAAAGTAAAACTAAAATTAAATTACATCATTCATATTTCAATCCCTCGCCAGTTAGTCTAGCTATGGCTTTCGGAGGTAACCGTCAATGAAATGAGCAATCGAATATCTAATTGCAGAAAAGTAAACTAAAATCAAATCACAAAATTCATATTTCTATCCCTCGCCAGTTAGTCTAGCTATGGCTTTCGGAGGTAACCGTCAATGAAATGAGCAATCCAATATCTAATTGCAGAAAAGTAAACTAAAATGAAATCACATCATTCATATTTCAATCCCTCACCAGTTAGTCTAGCTATGGCTTTCAGAGGTAAATGTCAATGAAATGAGCAGTCCAATATCTAAATGTAGAAAAGTAAACTAAAATAAAATCACAACATTCATATTTCGATCCCTTGCCAGTTAGTCTAGCTATGGCTTTCAGAGGTAACCGTCAATGAAATGAGTGAGTTGATTTCTAAACTAACTTACCAAAACAAATGAACAAGACTGAAATCAACAAAACTGAACTTAAAAGAAACTAAGAAAAGCAAAGTCATTAGAGGATCAATTCCATATCATTATTTATTGTGAAAATTTTATACAAATGCCCGGGTTGTCTACTCTATCCTGAAACATGCACACGCTGATTAGCATTATACAAAGATTGTAAGGTTATGGACATAAGTGAAATGTTTGAAATATATATAAGTGAATAACTATAAAACATGTGCAGTAAAAATAAAGAAATGATACATAAAGGATATACAACAACAATGGAAACGAAACCTCAGTGTGCAGGGGCCCTTTGCACAACCTCGGCCAATAGGCTATCAATCCAAAATTAGGTTCACGCAAGCATGTAGAACAGAGTCTTCTTATATATATCTCAAAACACGGTTACAACAATAAACTAGTGTCACGACACAGTGAGTTCTTAATAGCAAAATTACATTCCAAAGACTAACTACTATGCATATAAGAACGCGTTATTTATAACAAAGGTTACATAACTGTTTTCCTGTAAAACTACGTGAACAGAGGACACGTGAAGAAAAACGTCCATGGATTTAGCATCATGGTCACCGAGATTAGGCAATATATTTAAAGCGGCTATTGGATCCACATCGTGGTTAGCCTACAGGTGTCACCGTGCCTCTAGAGATCTAGAAACAGCCACGAAAGTCTTCACGTGCTTGAAAACAGAGTCCAGTTGCCATAGGACTCTCCTATTTGATCACCGCTTGACCACCGTTGACCACCTCCTTCTTTGATAAATCCAGCTGGACCAATGGGACCTGATCCATGTCTAGGTCATTTCCAACTTGCCCATGTGGCTTGCTTTGCCTCGTGACACCTACAACTTGTAGTTTAACAAAAATGGCTGCGGAAAGTTGAACCAGCTGCGGAAAGTGACAAGATTCCGTAGCCCATAAGAAAAAATCTAGTTCAAATAGAAAACACAAGGACATAGCCAAAAAACCACTTTAAATGCTCTTTTATGCTTAATATGCAATGATGTTGATAGCTTAGGAGGTCCAAGTGAATGGAAAGAATCTAGAAAAATGTGTAGGAAAGATGCAAGTTCGGGGCTCAACATACCCCCACTGTGAAGGTGTTGCATGTCCCCATGCAACCAAAATTTTGGCTATCCCCCATTCAAATCATGTGCTTTGAAACTTTTGCTAATACATCCAACCCTCTTCTTCTCTTTCTTGGTGCTGCTAACATCCTGGGCTTCCTCATTAAGCATCTAAATTTGAGATTGATCAGTGCTCTACTTATCCTCCTGCACTTTTTCTTCAATTTCCTATTCTTTTTCTGCCATAGCCCAAGATGTAGCATAGTGTTGTCATGAATGATCTTATCCAGTCTGCTTTGTTCCTTTAATGCTTCATTTTCATGTTTAATGTGTCTATTTAGGACCTCTAATTCAAAAATTTCCTGTTTCAATGACTGGATTTGAGTGTCCTATGATGGATGAGGCTGGATGGATGAAGTGCTTGGACCTGTGGCTCTCTTTTCCAAGGATTATATATAATCATACATCTCTTGCGGATTAGGATCTATCTCGGGTGAAGTTTTCCTTGGGCTGAACCCAAAGTCCTGTTGAGGAGGATTGATTTCATAGTCTGGTCAAGAAGGACTTATGTCAACATCTGGAGGATTGGTTTCAATATTTGGCTGAGAATGAGGTGGGCTATGGCCAGCTGGAGGTTGTTCCGGTGTTCCCCCTCCTAAGTCAATAAAATGGTGCCCTTTTGTTTGTGCTTTCCGCCACTTTCCTTTAAGCCTAATGCTTCTTGAATTCCAGGAATCTTAAGGCTAGGAGTAGATGGTGGTGAATCTTGTCTATGCCTTGAAGAATCTGGAGTTGTGAAAATCGAACTCTTATCTCTAGCTATAAACCTTCCCCTAGAGTCTCTTTCTCTATGCATGTCATTTTTTATTTTTATTTTTCTCCTCAAGTTGGGCTAATAATTCTCTTTCCGATCTTCCAGATCACACTAGGTGCAAGAAGAGAGCATACTCAAGAAATTATTGAATCGATAACTCTCTTTTCTAATCCTCTAGATCACAGTAGGTGCAAGAGGAGAGCATACTTCAAGAAGTTATCAATTTTCCCTTCATTTTATTGTTGTTGTTTTTTTTTTAAGAAATTGGCTACCTAGTTACACTTCCCCGGCAACGGCGCAAAAATGTTTGGTCAATTTAGTATGTCCTAAATTTCTACATTAATTATCAATCCGGGATTTATAAGCTGACGAAGTGTGGCGCACTATATGTGAAAGATAACCTATTTCTTAATTTTTTCGTTTTTGATTTTTATGTTGTTTTGGGGGTTTATCTTTGTTATGGAATTCCTATTCCTAGGTTTCTAGAAGGCAAGTATGGTTATAAGTTTTAAGGAAATTATGTCCTTTATAAGGGTTCCCAAGACTTAACACTTCAGAAGGTCTTAGAACATTCTAGTGAAAAATAATACTTGAATCAAGAATGAAAAATATGGTGCCATTTAAAACAAGAAATTAATGAACTACTGATTATGAGACTATCATCTCTACTGCTGTCTAAATACAGAAAAATGATTTAAGCTACCGCGCTCAAGGAAATCAAAGACTGCAAAAAAAGTAAAACTAAAATTAAATTACATCATTCATATTTCGATCCCTCGCTAGTTAGTCTAGCTATGGCTTTCGGAGGTAACTGTCAATGAAATGAGCAATCCAATATCTAATTGAAAAAAAGTAAACTAAAATCAAGTCACAACATTCATATTTCGATCCCTCACCAGTTAGTCTAGCTATGGCTTTCAGAGGTAACTGCCAATGAAATGAGCAATCCAATATCTAATTGTAGAAAAGTAAACTAAAATCAAATCACAACATTCATATTTCAATCCCTCGCCAGTTAGTCTAGTTATCGCTTTTGGAGGTAACTGTCAATGAAATGAGCAATCTAATATCTAATTGCAGAAAAGTAAACTAAAATCAAATCAAAACATTCATATTTCAATCCCTCGCCAGTTAGTTTAGCTATGGCTTTTAGAGGTAACCATTAATGAAATGAGTGAGTTGATTTCTAAACTAACTTACCAAAACAAATGAACAAGACTGAAATCAACAAAACAGAACTTAAAAGAAACTAAGAAAAGTAAAGTCAGCAGAGGATCAATTCCATATCATTAGTTATTGTGAAAATTTTATACAAATGCCCGGGTTGCCTACTCTATCCTGAAACATGCACACACCGATCAACGTTATACAAAGCTTGTAAAGTTATGGACAGAAGTGAAATGTTAGAAATATATATAAGTGAATAGCTATAAAACATGTGTAGTAAAAATAAAGAAATGATACATAAAGACTATACAACAACAATGGAAATGAAACCTCAGTGTGTAGGGGCCCTCTGCACAACCTCGGCCAACAGGCTATCAATCCAAAATTACGTTCACGCAAGCATGTAGAATAGAGTCTTCTTATATATATATCAAAACACAGTTACAACAATAAACTAGTGTCACGACACAATGAGTTCTTAACAACAAAATTACATTCCAAAGACTAACTACTATGCGTATGAGAATGCGTTATTTATAACAAAGGTTACATAACTGTTTTCCTATAAAACTACGTGAACAGATCCACGGATTTAGCATCATGGTCGTTGAGATTAGGCAATCTATTGAAAGCGGTTGTTGGATCCACATTGTGGTCAGCCTACAGGTGTTAGCGTGCTTCCAGAGATCTAGAAACGACCATGAAAGTCTTCACGTGCTTGAAAACAGAGTCGTGTTGCCGTAGGACTCTCTTGTTTGACCACCTCTTGACCACTGTTGACCACGGCCTTCTTTAATGAATCCATCTGGACCAATGGAACCTGATCCATGTCTAGGTCATTTCCAACTTGCCCATGTGGCTTGCTTTGCCTCGTGACACCTGCAACCTGTAGTTTAACAAAAACGGCTGCAGAAAGTTGAACCAGCTGCGGAAAGTGACAAGATTTTGTAGCTCATAACAAAAAGTCTAGTTCAAATAGCAAACAAAAGGACATAGTCAAAAAACCACTTTAAATTCTCTTTTATGCCTAATATGCAATGATGTTGATAGCTTAGGCGGTCCAGGTCAATGGAAAGAATCTAGAAAAATGTGTAGGAAAGATGCAAGTTCGGGGCTCAACAGATGGGTGGCAATGTAGGTGGAGGTGGTAAGTGCAGAATTCATTGCCTTATCAAACTGATTCTGCTTCTTATAAACTTTCGCAAGCTCTTCCCTGCTTTCCCACTGTTAGCCTCCTGCTACAGCAGGTTACTCATCTTTCATGATTGACATTTTTACATGCTAAATATGTCATACTTTGCATGCTGCAATGTTCCATATTTGCTACAGAGGCCAAAGAAGGATGCCATGAGAGTGTGCTAGTCTAAATGCCACTGTTGTATTCCAATTTGATGGCTATTCATTTTGGAAAATTTCAGTTAAGGGAAGGCCAAACATCTTAACTTGGGTCTCCCTAGGTTTAAATTTCCTTTTCCGAAATAACAGAATCATTATTATCCAAACAACTTAATCTTGGCAATCCATAAGACAGTAGAGAAACAGGTGCTCAACGCCTATACGATCCCTGGATGAAATAAGTGTTAGAAGAGATAGGAGGACAATAAAAGAAAAGTTGAAAAGCTGGGTTTGCTAGTTCAAGTGCACCCAAACCAAAAGAAGAAAAAATGCTAGGTAAGTAGGCTGGGTAGGTAGTTTTGAGGTTGCAGAATGTTGATTTGTGATCGATTTCCTGTTTTCAAATGTCATATTTATTTAGGTCACAATTATCAGGCAGTTTTAATTTGGAGGAGCTCAAGTGAGGCATAACTAACTTCCCCCTTCTTCCTTATTCCCTAAATCACTCACTAACTTCCCCTAAAGAGGTCAAGATCTGCTTGATACCTCTCAGATTCATCATTCTTCATATTAGTAGCCTTGGTAAAGGTCTTCTTCACTCAAGGAATGTTCATACTTCCTCTATAAGTCCTATTTCCCCTTTTATAGCCTAAGAGTTATACACTTAGGACTTTCCTGTCACCATTCATATTTACTACTAACTCTAAATATGTAACTCCCTATCTATCTCCCCTTCCCTACTAAAACTATGTTAATAATTCCCCTATATACTTATCCCCTTCGCCTGGTTGAAATATAACCATAAGTACACTTGGGAATTGCTAGGTTTATTTGAAACTCAACAAGAACCCTTATTTCCCCCTCAAACCATCTTCTCATGCATATCAGACTCCTTCTGATGCACAAAACCCTTCATCACTCCATAAATCCTTCATCTAATGCTTTTTGACTCCTTCACAAAGCATAAAATCTCCCTATCAAAGCACATAAAATCCTCCCAAGTTCCTTTGAAATCCTTCCATGGCATGAAAAATCCCTTTTTGGGCTATCGGACTGCTTCCCATGCCTTGAAATCCCTTCAAACATCAAAAAGTTCTGCTACCGATCATAAAATCCTCATCACTTACCTTGGGCCTTGCTCCGATTGCAAAAAGGTTATATTGGACCCCCTCCGATGCGATATCGCAATCGGGAGGGGAGTCATGTATCAAAACAACGCATAAAGTGTGCCCTCGATTGGTTTGGTTGACAGCAATTTCGCCGATCGGCGTATCGCCATGACAAAACAAAGCATGCATGCGTGCTGCCGATATGGTCATCGTCGATGGTCTGTTGCCGATCGCATATCAGCGATCGGCGTTTCATATGAATCCACACCATATATATATGTAGGCCCCGTCCCTTATCCTTCCACTGTCTTCTCTGTTCTACCATCCGTCCGATTGCTCGCGCCCTAGATCTACGGAGGGCGGGTTTGTTCCCTTCCAAACCTATTGATGATTAGCGTCTGGGGATGGGAGTTCTTCCCTTGCCACGTTACCCCATTGTATAATGCCGATCACTGATATGCTGACATCATTCGCCGTACTGCTAACATCATGCTGATGTCACCTGCCAAAAAAAGCGCGCAAGGGCGAAATCGCTGCTTAGGAAGCCCGGATTCAAAATCTGAGGTAGTTTTCAATGCGTGTAGCGCTAATCGCGCATCGCTACGGGAAATAGGATGAAATGGGGAATCGTTTCTTCAACAGTCGGTATTTACCTTGAAAGGGCAGAAAATGGGGCGATTTAGCATTTTAAAAGAGTATCAGAAGCAGAAAGAAGCCAAAACTCATGGCAAAGTGTATCAGTGTTGCGGCAAAGTGTATCAGTATTGCGGCAAAGTGTATCAGTGTTGCGGTGAAGTGTGTCAGCGAAGATTTTCTCAGTGCTCAAAGCTGATAAAACATTAAAGAGCCCCCAGCAAGTCAAAGAAATAATAAAAGCCATTTAAAGCCTCTCAAATCACAGTTACTGTGCATCAAAGTCACATGAGATCAATGGACCAAAGCTCAACACATAGTTATTGCAGAAGCATTGTATCAAGCCACCAAGGACACCATATTAGCTCATTTTGATTCAGCTGCCTCCAGCGCAACTCAATAGATATTTACTTGCATTTAATTTTAGCACAAGTTTAGGTTTAAACAGCTTTTCCCGCAGACCTGTTTAGGTCAGCTGTAATAAATACTCTTAGATATTTTCACTATAAAGACACCCCTGAACAATTGAATAGGGGTGGGTGGTGGTTAGTTGGCTGATCTGATCTAGGAGAGACTCGCACTGTATATCTGATATGTTCTATAATCAAAGACTGCTGAAGGGATTCGAGCAATGACAGTTGGATGCGTATAAATGGTTGAAGTGTGACTATGGAATTCTTGTGCTACTACATGGAATGATAAGTGTTTCTTCGTTATATTTCATTATATATGTTTAAACTGCTATCATATCATTGTCTAAATAACAGGAAAAATGAATAGCCTAGACTTTGCTTAATTGCACTCTCTGCTCAATTTCTGTTGTTTCTATATGTTTTCCTCTGAATTAGATATAAATGTGAATTCCTTTTGGCTCATATTTGCCCTAATTCACCCATGTATGACAGTTATCCAGGGATTCTTCACTGCCCCTAGATAGAGCTCATTCTCCTTCCCTTTGTTAAGCCAAGTGAGAGATTCTTAATTGCCTCTCATTCCTTATATTTCATTTCATCTCCTTTATCTTGAAGATTGTTTTATGTGTAGCTACCTTGCTCCATTTTCCTCTTGTGACCAAGAAAACGCAGCAGCAGTCCTACTCCTTGACTCCATGCCCAATGGTTTGAACTCATCACACTATGCATGCCTCTTTGTTTGAAGGCATCATCCTCCCTACCACCAAACAACAAAACCCTTTGAACCCAATAGCTAGCCTAAAAATCATCTTCAACAAAATATTTAAGAGAGAGCCCTCTCTGATTGCAAGTAGGCTAGAACCTGCAGTCTAAAGATTGGTTTGTGGTTACCTCGGTCACATCCCTTCAGGAGCTTAGGGACAACCTGAGTGATAACATAATGGCGACTCCACTGGGGAAATTCCTTAGATAATCTCACAAATCCAGTCAGAAGCTCTGCTGAGGAAGAATCTGAATTTAAAAAAAAGTTTTTGTTCAGCCTATACCGTTAGAAAAAATCCCCAAAAAACAAGCTAGAAGCTGGCTCCCAAAAAGCATCCGCGTTATACAAGATCAAATCCAGACCCAAATCCCCCAGCTATTTTTGAAAATCCAAATATAATCCCTAAGATCCTTAGAAAACAAGAGCAACAAGAAGATTTTGTTGAAACCATTCCTGAAGCAGTTCAGCCAAGCTCTGTTCCAACCCCTGCCAAAGTTTTATTTCGTTCAAACCCTACTTCCCCTTGTTCATCAACTTTTTCTCCAAGAACCGTTTCCACACCTCCATTCACTGCACATACCACCCCTCTTATTATCCCGGTTGTTCCAGTTGTCCCACTTATCCCTGCTGTTCCACTTTTCCCTGCTAATATGGCTAACAGATATGCACCTTTACAGCTGCCTGCTAATCCCGGGGCTATGCCTTAGGATTACCAGACTAAAATAACTTATTTTGATGGCACAAGTGCCTGCACACCCCTTCAGCATACAAAGAAAATACAGGACTACTTTGAGAGTTATGAGATTGACGATGATAGTGTGAGAATGAAGATTTTTGTCCAAAGTTTGACAGGTGATGTCAGGACCTGGTTTAGAGCACTTCCAGCCAATTCCATAGCAGACCCAGAAGCATTATACCAGTCATTTATCAATAGATGGGAGAAAAAGAAAGATCCCTTGCGTATTTAATCTGAGTACGACACTATTAAAAGAGGCCCTCAGGAGACCGTTTTGGACTATTGTACACGATTTAATAATGTTTATAATGCAATACCACAGAACTTAAGACCTCCACCTGATCTTTCTTTGTACAAATTCCCTGATGGTTTTGAAGCTGAAATGGCTTATCAGTTAAGGGAAAGAGCCCCTCAAAGCCTTGCGGAAATGCAAAATGTTGCTGTTAGTGTGGAGGCAAACCTGATTTCCAAAAGAAACAGAGCTAGAACCGAGAGAAGAACTACCTTTAAGGAAGAACCTTCAGCCTTAGATCAGAAACTAGATGCTATTATCAGTGGCATGCATAGGCTGGGAGATAGAGTAGAAAGTGTTGAGAGGAAATCTTCATGGGAAGGACAACAACCTAACACCATAAGGAACCCAAATTTCAGGAAAGCTCAGAACACAAATGTTGCCAGATCTAGCCCAGACCGTGATATAAGACCTCCTTTCCAAGAAAACTACACAAAGGCATCCACTTCTAGTGAACCCACAGAAGAGACTCACATGAACTTAATAGATTCGAAGAATGAGCAACATATTTTTCTCACTCAAGAAGATCAAGACTACCATGATATAAATCAATTTCAAACTAAGTCTGGGGAGTCTTTTGATTTTAAACAAGGCTATGATTCTGCTGTGTATGAGGTCCACAAACAATATAAGCTGAGAACAAGAACCATAGATATCCCCACACCTAGCAAGACAAAAGACAGAAAACAACCCAACAAGATTAAAGGCAAGGTGGTCATAACAGAACCAGCTGATATTTCTATCCCAAATCCACAGCAAGTGACTGTAGAGGACATAATAGACATACAGCCTCCTACTGATCAGCCGCTGCCTCCTTCTTCCTCGAAAGAAAATTTGAACAACAATCCTAAAAATCTTCCCAAAACAGAAATACCACAAACTGTCATTCACCATAACACAGATAATCAAAAGGAAAACACAGAAAGTATTCTTGAAAAGGAGAAATCTGCTACTGCTAACGTAAAGATTCCATTGGAGAAACCATTTAATTTAGAAGCAGAGATTGGAAAACTTAAGATATCCATTCCCCTCTCAGAACTTGCCAAGAATGATGTTTATAGGAAACAAATTCAGAGGTCACTTCAAATGCCAGAGATCAAGGATGATGTGAATGTTTTAGATGATACCCCTGAGCTGCTATTTGGTCCAGAATTTAATGGAAAATCAACATATGGATCTGTTCCACCCTTTTATGTCAGTCTGCACATACATGAAAAAATATTGCATAATGCTATGTTTGACTCAGGTGCCTCACACAATCTTATGCCAAAAGCTGTAATGAAAAAGCTAAACCTTGATGTCACAAGACCCTACAAAGATCTATACTCCTTTGACTCAAGTCAGGCCAAGTGTTTAGGCTTAATCAAAGACCTTTGTGTGTCTTTAGTCCAATTTCCCAACAAAAAAATCCTAATGGATGTAGTAGTTGCTGACATTCCAACAAAATATGGCATGCTCCTTTCAAGATCATGGGGAGCAAAACTCCAAGGATCCCTCCAAATTGACCTCTCTTACGCCACTATCTCTGTCTTTGGACAACCAAAGAGACTGTATAGAGAAATGCTCCTGAAATATGTGGTAAGTAGTGAGGAAAAGCCCCATAATTTCCCAATTTACTCAATCCATTCTGATATGGATTCATTTATTCTTTTTAATGATGACACCAATCCTCCAATTAATGAGAAGCCTCTAGCTTTAGAGCCAGAGACATGCATAAATGAAGAATCGGTTGCCCATGCCCATGACATGGTCACAACAATTAAGGCAACCAGCAAACAAAAAGCACCTCCTCAAACAGAATTTTTAACTCTGTCCAATTCTAAAATAACTGAAACTCTTAATACAAACCAAAAGCAAGAAATCACATGGTATTTAGAGTTTGATGGTTCTGCCAACAAGTCAGGAGCAGGGGCAGGTGTATGGATTCACAATACACACGACAATCATGCAGAAGGCCATTCCTATAGACTAAATTTCAGATGTACCAACAACATGGTAGAATATGAGGCGCTCCTCTTAGGCCTAAAATTGCTCAAAGTTCTAGGAGCTACAAAAGTGTCCATTCTAGGTGACTCCGATTTAATCATACAACAAATGAAAGGTAACTTTGTTACTAATGACAATAGAATGAGGGCCTATAGGAGTGATGCCACAGAAATACTTAATACCTTCACTAAATCCGAGCTTGCCAAGATTTCTAGAAACCATAACATACATGCACACAACCTAGCTACTTTTGCTAGCACATGCAAGCTTCCCTTTGAGCCAAATCACCATTTTACTACTGAGATAAAACATAGGCCCAATGTTCCTAACAATATTAAAGACTGGCAAGTATTTGAAAATGATGCCCAAATTAACAATTTCCTCACTCTTGAGGGCGAGTTTTCAAATGTAAACATTGACATAGAGGCCATGAACGATTCCCAGCAACAAACAAATGAAAATCAGCAGGTACTAACAACTGCAACAGCAAAACAAATCCTTAACCCAAATTTTTTTGATAATGCAAAAATAGAAGAGCTGAAACAAATGCATTTAGATGAAACAGCCAAAGCAGAGGCCGAGTTCATTGATCTAAAGAATAACTTTTTTCCTGCTGGCCTTACTCCATTAGAAGACATGTTTGATGATAATGATGTGCCCAAAAAGCCAAAAATGGAGCCTTTAGGTGCTGCTATAGAAGAACACAACACAGGGACAACAGAAAAGCCCAAAATGATTAAATTGTCCAAAAATCTGCCCCCTGATCAAAAACCAAAGTATGTGGATTTGTTCAAAGAATTCCAAGATGTATTTGCGTGGAGTTATGAGGAATTGAAGTCCTATGACACCTTAGTGATCCAACATACCATCCCCTTAAAACCAAATCAAAAACCATTCATGCAGAAACTTAGAAGAATAAACCCTATGCTTCATCCCCTCATTGAAAAGGAAGTGAAGAAAATGTTTGAAGCAGGTATCATAGCACCGATCAGATTTTCTGAATGGGTATCCAATCTGGTTCCTACAAGGAAAAAATCAGGTGAGATCAGACTGTGTGTAGACCTAAGAAACTTAAATCAAGTCTCTCTAAAATACCACTATCCTTTGCCCAAAATGGACCACATCCTGTAAAGAGTAGTGTGGTCATCTAGAATTTCTTTACTTGATGGCTTTTCAGGTTTCAATCAAATACTTGTTCACCCAGATGACCAAGACAAGATAGCCTTTACCACATCGTGGGGAACATTTAAGTATGTTAAAATGGCTTTCGGGCTAAGGAACACTGGTGCCACCTTCCAAAGGGCAATGGATATAGCATTTGCCAAGGAAATACATGATTTTCTTGTTGTTTACCTTGATGACTTAACCCTTTTCTCCAAATTTGATCATGAGCACCTCAAACACTTAAGGCAAATCTTCATAACATGTAGGAAATATGGCATTTCATTGAACCCCAAGAAGTCCTTGTTTGGCCTTGAGGAAGGTAAGTTGTTAGGCCACATCATTTCAAAATACGGTATTAGAATTGATCCGGAAAGGATCCAAGCCATCCTCCAAATTCCCTACCCAAGAAACATAAAAGAGTTGCAAGCATTCCTTGGAAAGATCAATTTCCTAAGGAGATTTATCCCAAATTTAGCCGAACTGATAAGACTGTTAAGAAACATGTTAAAAAAGGATGCCAAGGTAAAATGGTCCCTTGAAACCAAGCAAGCTTTTGAGAGTATCAAAGCTGTCTTGACTCAAACGCCTGTCCTCACAAGTCTGAAGTTTGATAAGGATTTTATCATCTTTTCCTTTGCTTCAGATCACACGATAGTTGTTGTCCTTTTGCAAAAGGATGACCAGGGAAATGAGAAGCCAATTGCTTTCTTCAACCGAGCCTTAAGAGATGCGCCCTTGAAGTATCAAATTATGGAGAAGCAGGCCTATGCCCTTGTCAAGGCTATCAAAGACTTCAGAGTTTATGTTTTATATTCACATGTGATTGTCTATGTCCCAAACTCTGTTGTAAAAGACATATTAACTCAGGAAGGACTAGAAGGTAGAAGAGGCAAGTGGATTGCTAATATTCTTGAATATGACATTGAAATAAAACCCACCAAGCTGATAAAGGGACAAGGTTTAGCCAAACTAATGTCCGAAATGAATCTTCAAGCCTTAGACATCTACCAACTGGACAATGAACAGGAGCTGGTGACTCCACAGATCAGTGAAACCTTTTTACAATCCCCATGGTATGCTGATACTTGCTATGTTTTGTTAAACCTGTGTGCTCCCCCAGGGTTGTCCAGAACCAAAAGAGATTTCTAAAGATGAAAGCATCAAAGTTTTGTGTCTTAGATGGTGCCCTAGTTTGGAAAAATCATGAAGGAATTTTGCTTAACTGCTTAACTTTGAATGAAACTAACAGCATCATGAAAGAGTTCCATGTAGGGGACTGTGGAGGACATCTAAATTGGAAGTCCACTGCTGACAAGATTTTAAGGGCTGGTTATTATTGGCCCTCTCTATTTGCAGATGTCAAGAAATTTGTTGTTTCATGTCACAAATGCCAAATCTTTGAATGAAAAAGAAAACTGCTGCCTTTGCTCCTTAAGCCCATCTCAACCGAAAAGCCTTTTCAACAATGGGGTCTTGACTTCATAGGTGAAATCCATCCCTCCTCTTCAGGCCAGCACAAGCAGATTTTAACAGCCACCGACTATTTCACCAAGTGGATTGAAGCTATCCCATGTAGGCAAGCCAATGACTCCACTATCATCCAGTTACTTGAGGGAAATATCCTTTCCATATTTGGCTGCCCTGACAAGATCATCACTAACAACGCTGCTGCCTTCAAATCCAAAAATATGATCAACTTCTACCATAAATTTCATATTACCTTGGGCCACTCTACAGCCTACTACCATCAAGGTAATGGCTTGGCCGAATCATCCAATAAAAGCCTCATCAACATCATAAAGAAAGTGCTGGAGGAAAACAAAAAGAACTGGCATAGAAAGATCATAAACGCCCTGTGGGCAGATAGAATTTCAACCAAGAAATCCATTGGGATGAGCCCTTATGAGCTAGTATATGGCATGGAAGCCAGATTTCCTTGATCTTTGGGCATTCCGACTATCAAACTGTTACAGGAGATTCAGGCTGAACCAAATAACATTCAAAGAAGAATCAATCAGACCATTCATCTACAGCAGACCAGAGAGCAAGTGTATGTCAGAGCTCAAATTTTGCAAGAGAAACTCAAAAGGGTGTTTGATAAGAAAGCTAAGGCTGAGGACTTCTGTGTTGGCAGCAAAGTTCTAAAGTGGGACTCACGAAGAGAAGACAAGGGAAAACATGCAAAATTTGATTTTCTTTGGAAAGGCCCATTCATTATCAGTGTTGTGCAAGGAAATAACACATATTTCCTCAAATCTGTAGATGGCAGCACAACTGAATAGGGCCCGGTGAATGGTCGAATGTTAAAGCATTATCATGATCCCTTTTGTTGAGAATCACCCGACAACATTATTTCTGTACATAAAATTTTGTATATATCAGCACTTTGTTTCATTTTGTGTAACAGTCTAAATGATAGAGCACACAAAAGAAAGCAGGCAGTGCTACACAGTTCACAAGCAATTCAGTTGAGGGAAAGTGTTGTTCTCATTTCAAAGTTCCAACTATCTAACAGTCAACATTAAGAAATTTCAATCTACAGCAATAACAGAAGATCAAGGCAGTCTGACCTGCTATTCTTGGCCTTTCATAAGGAAAATCCATCCCCAAGTGGAGCCACTGTTAGCCTCCTGCTACAGCAGGTTACTCATCTTTCATGATTAACATTTTTACATGCCAAATATGTGATACTTTGCATGCTGCAATGTTCCATAATTTCTACAAAGGCCAAAGAAGGATGCCATGAGAGTGTGCTAGTCTAAATGCCACTGCTGTATTCCAATTTTGATGTGCTATTCCATTTTTGAAGAATTTTCAGTTAAGGGGAGGTCCAAACAGCTTAATCTTGGTCTCCCTAGGTTTCAATTTCCTGTTTTAGAATATAGAGAATCATTATCTGTCCAAACAGCTTAATCTTGGCATATTCTTAGACAGGTAGAGAAGCAAGGGTGCTCAACAGCCTAATCTGAGCCCTGGATGAAATAAGTGTAGATATAGATAGGAGGATAGTAAAAGAAAAATTGAAAAGCTGGGTTTGCTAGTTCAAGTGCACCCAAACCAAAAGAAGAAAAAATGCTAGGTAAGTAGGCTCGGTAGGCAGTTTTGAGGTTGCAGAATGTTGATTGGTGATTGATTTCATGTTTTCAAATGTCATATTTATTTAGGTCACAATTATCAAGCAGTTTTCATTTGGAGGAGCTCAAGCGAGGCATAACTAACTTCCCCCTTCTTCCTTATTCCCTAAATCACTCACTAACTTCCCCTAAAGAGGTCAAGATCTGCTTGATACCTCTCAGATTTATCATTCTTCATATTAGTAGCCTTCGTAAAGGTCTGCTTCACTCAAGGAATGCTCATACTTCCTCTATAAGTCCTATTTCCCCTTTTATAGCCTAAGAGTTATACACTTAGCACTTTCTTGTCACCATTCATATTTACTACTAACTCTAAATATGTAACTCCCTATCTATCTCCCCTTCCCTACTAAAACTATGTTAATAATTCCCCTATATACTTATCCCTTTCCCCTGGTTGAAATATAACCATAAGTACACTTGGGAATTGCTAAGTTTATTTGAAACTTAGCAAGAACCCTCATTTCCTCCTCAAACCATCTTCTCATGTATTTCGGGCTCCTTCTGATGCATGAAAACCTTCATCACTCCGTAAATCCTTCCTCTAATGCTTTTTGACTCCTTCACAAAGCATAAAATCCCCCTATCAAAGCACATAAAATCCTCCCAAGTGCCTTTGAAATCCTTCCAAGGCATGAAAAATCCCTTTTTGAGCTATCGAACCCCTTCTCATGCCTTGAAATCCCTTCAAACATCAAAAAGTTCTGCTACCAATCATAAAATCCTCATCACTTACCTTGGGCATTGCTCTGATTGCAAAAAGGTTCTATTGGACCCCCTCCGACGTGATATCGCAATCGGGAGAGGGGTCGTGTATCAAAACAGCGCATAAAGTGTGCCCCCGATTGGTTTGGCCGACAGCAATTTCGCCGATCGGCGTATCGCTATGACAAAACAAAGCATGCATGCACGCTACCGATATGGTCACCGCCAATGGTCTGTTACCGATCGCATATCGGCGATCGGCGTTTCATATAAATCCACGCCATATATATATGTAGGCCCCATCCCTTATCCTACCGCCGCCTTCTCTATTCTGCCATTCGTTTGATTGGCCGCGCCCTAGATCTACAATGGGCAGGTCCGTTCACTTCTGAACCTATCGATGCGTCCTGGGATGGGCGGTTTTTCCCTGCCACGTTACCCCGCTATATAATGCCGATCACCGATATGCTGACGTCATCCGCCGTACCCCTGACGTCATGTTGATGTCACCCGCCAAAAAAAAACGCGCAAGTGTGAAATCGCAGCTTAGGAAACCCGGATTCAAAATCTAAGGCAGTTTTCGATGAATGATTAACGCGTAGCTACGGGAAATAGGCCAAAATGGGGAATCTTTTTCTTCAGCAGTCGTTTTTGCCTCGAAAGGGCAGAAAAAGGGGCGATTTAGCATTTTAAAAGAGTATTAGAAGCAGAAAGAAGCCAAAACTCATGGCAAAGTGTATCAGTATTACGGCGAAGTATAGCAGTATTGCGGCAAAGTGTATCAGTGTTGCGGCGAAGTGTGTCAGCGAAGATTTTCTCAGTGCTCAAAGCTGATAAAACATTAAAGAGCCCCCAGCAAGTCAAAGAAACAGTAAAAGCCATTTAAAGCCTCTCAAATCACAGTTACTACGCATCAAAGTCACATGAGATCAGTGGACCAAAGCTCAAAACACAGTTATTGCAGAAGCATTGTATCAAGCCACCAAGGACACCATATTAGCTCATTTTGATTCAGCTGCCTCCGGCGCAACTCAATAGATATTTACTTGCATTTAATTTTAGCACAAGTTTAGGTTTAAACAGCTTTTCCCGCAGACCTGTCTAGGTCAGCTGTAATAAATACTCTTAGATATTTTCACTATAAAGACACCCCTGAACAATGGAATAGGGGTGGGTGGTAGTTAGTTGGCTTGATCCGATCCAAGAGAGACTCGCACAGTATATCTGATATGTTCTATAATCAAAGACTGCTGAAAGGATTGGAGCAATGACTGTTGGCTGCATATAAATGGTTGAAGTGTGACTGTGGAATTCTTGTGCTGCTACATGGAACAATAAGTGTTTCTTCATTATATTTCATTATATATGTTTAAACGCTATCATATCATTGTCTAAATAACAGGAAAAATGAATAGCCTAGACTTTTCTTAATTGCACTCTATGCTCAATTTTTGTTGTTTCTATATGTTTTCCTCTGAATTAGATATAAATGTGAATTCCTTTTGGCTCATATTTGCCCTAATTCACCCATGTATGACAATTATCTAGGAATTCTTCACTGCCCCTAGATAGAGCTCATTCTCCTTCCTTCTATTAAGCCAAGTGAGAGATTCTTAATTACCTCTCATTCCTTATATTTCATTTCATCTCCTTTAGCTTGAAGATTGTTTTATGTGTAGCTACCTTGCTCCATTTTCCTCTTGTGACCAAGAAAACGCACCAGCAGTCCTACTCCTTGACTCCATGCCCAATGGTTTGAACTTATCACACTATGCATGCCTCTCTGCTTGAAAGCATCATCCTTCCTACCACCAAACACAAAACCCTTTGAACCCAATAGCTAGCCTAAAATCATCATCAACAAAATCATTAAGAGAGAGCCCTCTCTGATTGTAGGTAGGCTAGAACCTGCAGTCCAAAGATTGGTTTGTGGTTACCTATGCCGTATCCCTTCAAGAACTTAGGGACAACCTGAGTGATAACATAATGGCGAATCCACTGGGGACTTTCTCAGATAATCTCACAAATCCAGTCTGAAGCTCCGCTGAGGAAGAATCTGAACTTTAAAAAAGTTTTTTTTCAGCCTATATTGTTAGAAAAAATCCCAAAAAAACAAGCTAGAAGCTAGCTCCCAAAAAGCATTCGCGTTATACAAGATCAAATCCAAACCTAAATCCCCCAACTGTTTTTGAAAATCCCAATATAATCCCTAAGATCCTTAGAAAACAAGAGCAGCAAGAAGATTTTGCTGAAACCATTCCTGAAGTAGTTCAGCCAAGCTCTGTTCCAACCCCTGTCAAAGTTTTATTTCATTCAAACCCTACTTCCCCTTGTTCATCATCTTTTTCTCCAAGAACCGTTTCCACACCTCCATTCACTACACATAACACCACTCTTATTATCTTGGTTGTTCCAGTTGTCCTGCTTATCCCTGTTGTTCCAATTATCCCTGCTAATATGGCTAACAAATATGCACCTTTACAGCTGCCTGCTAATCCTGGGGCTATGCCTCAGGATTACCAGACTAAAATAACTTATTTTGATGGCACAAGTGCCTGCACACCCCTTCAACATACAAATAAAATGCAGGAATACTTTGAGAGTTATGAGATTGACGATGAGAGTGTGAGAATGAAGATTTTTGTCCAAAGTTTGACAGGTGATGTCATGACCTGGTTTAGAGCACTTCCATCCAAATCCTTAGCAGACCCAGACGCCTTATACCAGTCATTTATCAACAGATGGGAGAAAAAGAAAGATCCATTGCATATTTTATCTGAATACGACACTATTAAAAGAGGCCCTCAGGAGACCGTTTTGGACCACTGTGCACGATTTAATAATGTTTATAATACAATACCACAGAACTTAAGACCTCCACCTGATCTTGCTTTGCACAAATTCCCTTATGGTTTTGATGCTGGAATGGCTTATCAGTTAAGGGAAAGAGCCCCTCAAAGCCTTGCAGAAATGCAAAATGTTGTTGTTAGTGTGGAGGCAAACCTGATTGTCAAAAGAAACAGAGCCAGAACCGAGAGAATAACTACCTTTAAGGAAGAACCCTCAGCCTTAGATCAGAAACTAGATGTTATTATCAGTGGCATGCATAGGCTGGGAGATAGAGTAGAAAGCGTTGAGAGAAAATCTTCATGGGAAGGACAACAGCCTAACACCATAAGGAACCTAAATTTTAGGAAATCTCAGAACACAAATGCTGCCAGATCTAACCCAGACCATCATATAAGACCTATTTCCAAGAAAACTACACAGAGGCATCCACTTCTAGTGAGCCCATAGAAGAGACTCACATGAACTTGATAGATTCGAAGAATGAGCAACAGATTTTTCTCACTCAAGAAGATTAAGACTACCATGATATAAATCAATTTCAGACTAAGTCTGGGGAGTCTTTTGATTTTAAACAAGTCTATGATTTTGCTGTGTATGAGGTCTACAAACAATATAAGCTGAGAACAAAAACCATAGATATCCTCGCACCTAGCAAGACAAAAGACAGCAAACAGCCCAACAAGATTAAAGGCAAGGTGGTCATAACAGAACCAACTGGTATTTCTGTCCCAAATCCGCACCAAGTGACTGTAGAGGACATAACAGACATACAACATCCTACTGATCAGTGTCTGTCTCCTTGTTCCTCGAAAGAAAATTTGAACAACAATCCTAAAAATCTTCCCAAAACAGAAATACCACAAACTGTCATTCACCATAACGCAAATAATCAAAAGGAAAACACAAAAAGTATTCTTGAAAAGGAGAAATCTGCTACTGCTAACATAAAGATTCCATTGGAGAAACCATTTAATTTAGAAGCAGAGATTGGAAAACTTAAGATATCCATCCCCCTCTCAGAACTTGCCAAGCATGATGTTTATAGGCAACAAATTCAGAGGTCACTTCAAATGCCAGAGATCAAGGATGATGTGAATGTTTTAGATGATACCCCTGAGCTGTTGTTTGGTCCAGAAGTTAATGGAAAATCAACATATGGATCTGTTCCACCCTTTTATGTCAGTGTGCACATACATGACAAAATCTTGCATAATGTTATGTTTGACTCAGGTGCCTCACACAATCTTATGCCAAAAGCTGTAATGGAAAAGCTAAACCTTGATGTCACAAGACCCTACAAATACCTATACTCCTTTGACTCAAGTCAGGACAAGTGTTTAGGTTTAATCAAAGACCTTTGTGTGTCTTTAATCCAATTTCTCAACAAAACAATCCTAATGGATGTAGTAGTTGCTGACATTCCAACAAAATATGGCATGCTCCTATCAAGATCATGGGGAGAAAAACTCCAATGATCCCTCCAACTTGACCTCTCTTATGCCACTATATCTGTCTTTGGACAACCAAAGAGACTTTATAGAGAAACACTCATTAAATATGTGGTAAGTAGTGAGGAAAAGCCCCATAATTTCCCAATTTACTCAATCCATTATGATATGGATTCATTTATTCTTTTTAATGATGACACCAATCCTCCAACTAATGAGAAGCCTTTAGCTTTAGAGCTAGAGACATGCATAAATGAAAAATCGGTTGCCCATGCCCATGACGTGGTCACAACAATCAAGGCAACTAGCAAACAAGTAAAACCTCCCCAAACAGAAATTTTAAATCTGTCCAATCCTAAAATAACTGAAACTCTTAATACAAACCAAAATTAAGAAATTACATGGTATTTAGAGTTTGATGGTTCTGTCAACAAGTTAGGAGCAGGGGCAGGTGTATGGATTCACAATACACACGACAATCATGTAGAAGGCCATGCCTACAGACTAAATTTCAGATGTACCAACAACATGGCAGAATATGAGGCGCTCCTCTTAGGCCTAAAATTGCTCAAAGTACCAGGAGTCGCAAAAGTGTCCATTCTAGGTGACTCTGATTTAATCATACAACAAATGAAAGATAACTTTGTTACTAATGACAATCGAATGAGGGCCTATAGGGCTACTGCCACAGAAATACTTAATACCTTCACTGAATCCAAGTTTGCCAAGATTTCTAAAAACCATAACATACATGCACACAGCCTAGCTACTTTTGCTAGTACATGCAAGCTTCCCTTTGAGCCAAATCACCATTTTACTGCTGAGATAAAACATAGGCCCACTGTTCCTAACAATATTAAAGACTGGCAAGTATTTGAAAATGATGCCCAGATTAACATTTTCCTCATTTTTGAGGGTGAGTTTTCAAATATAAACATTGACATAGAGGCCATGAACGATTCCCAACAACAAACAAACGAAAATCAGCAGGTGCTAACAGCCGCGACAGCAAAACAAATCCTTAACCCAACTGTTTTTGATAATGCAAACATAGAAGAGCTTAAACAAATGCATTTAGATGAAACAGCCAAAACAGAGGCCGAGTTCATTGATCTAAAGAATAACTTTTTGTCTGTTGGCCTTACTCCATTAGAAGACATGTTTGATGATAATGATGTGCCCAAAAAGCCAAAAATAGAGCCTTTAGGTGCTGCTATAGAAGAACACAACATAGGGACAGCAGAAAAGCCCAAAATGATTAAAATGTCCAAAAATATGCCCCCTGATCAAAAACCAAAGTCGGTGGATTTGTTCAAAGAGTTCCAAGATGTATTTGTGTGGAGTTATGAGGACTTGAAGTCCTATGACACCTCAGTGATTCAACATATCATCCCCTTAAAACCAAATCAAAAACCATTCAAGCAGAAACTTAGAAGAATAAACCCTATGCTTCTTCCCCTCATTGAAAAGGAAGTGAAGAAAATGTTTGAAGCAGGTACCATAGCACCCATCAGAGTTTCTGAATGGGTATCCAGTCTGGTTCCTACAAGGAAAAAATCAGGTGAGATCAGATTGTGTGTAGACCTAAGAAACTTAAATCAAGTCTCTCTAAAAGACCACTATCCTTTGCCCAAAATGGACCACATCCTGCAAATAGTAGTGGGGTCATCTAGAATTTCTTTACTTGATGGCTTTTCAGGTTTCAATCAAATACTTGTTCACTTGGATGACCAAGACAAGACAGCCTTTACCACACCGTGGGGAACAGTTAAGTATGTTAAAATGCCTTTTAGGCTAACGAACGTTGGTGCCACCTTCCAAAGGGAAATGGATATTGCATTTGCCAAGGAAATACATGATTTCCTTGTTGTTTACCTTGATGACTTAACCGCTTTTTCTAAATCTGATCAAAAGCACCTCAAACACTTAGGCAAATCTTCATAACATGCAGGAAATATGGCATTTCCTTGAACCCCAAGAAGTCCTTGTTTGGCCTTGAATAAGGTAAGTTGTTATGCCACATTTCAAACGACGGTATTAGAATTAATCCGGAAAGGATCCAAGCCATCCTCCAAATTCCCTACCCAAGAAACATAAAAGAGTTGCAAGCATTCCTTGGAAAGATCAATTTCCTAAGGAGATTTATCCCAAATTCAGCTGAACTGATAAGACTGTTAAGCAACATGTTAAAAAAGGATGCCAAGGTAAAATGGTCCCTTGAAACCAAGCAAGCTTTTGAGAGTATCAAAGCTGCCTTGACTCAAATGCCTGTCCTCACAAGTCCGTAGTTTGATAAGGATTTTTTCATCTTTTCCTTTGCTTCAGATCACACGATAGCGGTTGTCCTTTTGCAAAAGGATGACCAGGGAAATGAGAAGCCAATTGCTTTCTTTAGCCGAGCCTTAAGAGATGCGCCCTTGAAGTATCAAATTATGGAGAAGCAGGCCTATGCCCTTGTCAAGGCTATCAAAGACTTCAGAGTTTATATTTTATATTCACATGTGATTCCCTATGTCCCAAACTCTGTTGTAAAAGACATATTAACTCAAGAAGGACTAGAAGGCAAAAGAGGCAAGTGGATTGCTAGTATTTTTGAATATGACATTGAAATAAAACCCACCAAGCTGATAAAGGGACAAGGTTTAGCCAAACTAATGTCCGAAACAAATCTTCAAGCCTTAGACATCTACTAACTGGACAATGAACAAGAGCTGGCGACTCCACAGATCAGTGAAACCTTTTTACAATCCCCATGGTATGTTGATATTTGCTATGTTTTGTTAAACATGTGTGCTCCCCCAGGGTTGTCCAGAACCAAAAAGATATTTCTAAAGATGAAAGCATCAAAGTTTTGTGTCCTAGATGGTGCCCTAGTTTGGAAAAATCATGAAGGTATTTTGCTTAATTGCTTAACTTTGAATGAAACTAACAGCATCATGAAAGAGTTCCATGCAGGGGACTGTGGAGGACATCTATATTGGAAGTCCACTGCTGACAATATTTTAAGGGCTGGTTATTATTGGCCCTCTCTATTTGCAGATGTCAAGAAATTTTCTGTTTCATGTCACAAATGCCAAATCTTTGAAGGAAAAAGAAAAATGTTGCCTTTGCCCCTTAAGCCCATCTCAATCGAAAAGCCTTTTCAACAATGGGGTCTTGACTTCATAGGTGAAATCCATCCCTCCTCTTCAAGCTAGCATAAGTGGATTTTAACAGCCACCGACTATTTCACCAAGTGGATTGAAGCTATCCCATGTAGGCAAGCCAATGACTCCACTATCATCTAGTTCCTTGAGGGCAATATCTTTTCCAAATTTGGCTGCCCTGACAAGATCATCACTGACATTGCTGGTGCCTTCAAATCCAAAAAGGTGATCAACTTCTGCCATAAATTTCATATTACCTTGGGCCACTCTACAGCCTACTACCCTTAAGGTAATGGCTTGGCCGAATCATCCAATAAAAGCCTCATCAACATCATAAAGAAAGTGTTGGAGGAAAACAAAAAGAAATGGAATAGAAATCTCATAAACACCCTGTGGGCAGACAGACTTTCAACCAAGAAATCCATTGGGATGAACCCTTATGAGCTAGTATATGGCATGGAAGCCAGATTTCCTTCATCTTTGGGCATTCTGACTATCAAACTGTTACAGGAGATTCAGGCTTAACCAAATAACATTCAAAGAAGAATCAATCAGACCATTCATCTACAGCAGACCAAAGAGCAAGTGTATGACAGAGTTCAAATTTTTCAAGAGAAACTCAAAAAGATGTTTGATAAGAAAGCTAAGGCGGAGGACTTCTGTGTTGGCAACAAAGTTCTAAAGTGGGACTCACGAAGAGAAGACAAGGGAAAACATGCAAAATTTGATTTTCTTTGGAAAGGCCCATTCATTATCAGTGATGTGCAAGGAAATAACACATATTTCCTCAAATCTGTAGATGGTAGCACAGCTAAAGAGGGCTCGGTGAATGGTCGAATGTTAAAGCATTATCATGATCCCTTTTGTTGAGAATCACCCGGCGACATTATTTCTGTACATAAAAGTTTGTATATATCAGCACTTTGTTTTATTTTTGTGTAAAGAGTCTGAATGATAGAGCACGCAGAAGAAAGCAGGCAGTGCTACACAGTTCACAAGCAATTCAGTTGAGGGAAAGTGTTGTTCTCATTTCAAAGTTCCAACTATCTAACAGTCAGCACTAAGAAATTTCAATCTACAGCAACAACAGAAGATCAAGGCAGTCTGACCTGCTGTTCTTGGCCTTTCACAAGGAAAAGCCATCCCCAAGTGGAGCACTGTTAGCCTCCTGCTGCAGCAGGTTACTCATCTTTCATGATTGACATTTTTACATGCCAAATATTTCATACTTTGCATGCTGCAATGTTCCATATTTGCTACAGAGGCCAAAGAAGGATACCATGAGAGTGTGCTAGTCTAAATGCCACTGTTGTATTCCAATTTTGATGTGCTATTCCATTTTTGAAGAATTTTCAGTTAAGGGGAGGTCCAAACAGCTTAATCTTGGTCTCCCTAGGTTTCAATTTCGTGTTTTAGAATATAGAGAATCATTATCTATCCAAACAGCTTAATCTTGGCAGATTCTTAGACAGGTAGAGAAGCAAGGGTGCTCAACAGCCTAATCTGAGCCCTGGATGAAATAAGTGTAGATATAGATAGGAGGATAGTAAAGAAGTTGAAAAGTTGGGTTTGCTAGTTCAAGTGCACTCAAACCAAAAGAAGAAAAAATGCTAGGTAAGTAGGTTGGGTAGGCAGTTTTGAGGTTGCAGAATGTTGATTGGTGATCGATTTCATGTTTTCAAATGTCATATTTACTTAGGTCACAATTATCAAGCAGTTTTCATTTGGAGGAGCTCAAGTGAGGCATAACTAACTTCCCCCTTCTTCCTTAGTCCCTAAATCACTCACTAACTTCCCCTAAAGAGGTCAAGATCTGCTTGATACCTCTCAGATTCATCATTCTTCATATTAGTAGCCTTCATAAAGGCCTACTTCACTCAAGGAATGCTCATACTTCCTCTATAAGTCCTATTTCCCCTTTTATAGCCTAAGAGTTATACACTTAGCACTTTCTTGTCACCATTCATATTTACTACTAACTCTAAATATGTAACTCCCTATCTATCTCCCCTTCCCTAATAAAACTATGTTAATAATTCCCCTATATACTTATCCCCTTCCCCTGGTTGAAATATAACCATAAGTACACTTGGGAATTGCTAAGTTTATTTGAAACTCAGCAAGAACCCTCATTTCCCCCTCAAACCATCTTCTCATGCATTTCGGACTCCTTCTGATGCACGAAACCCTTCATCACTCCGTAAATCCTTCCTCTAATGCTTTTTGACTCCTTCATAAAGCATAAAATCCCCCTATCAAAGCACATAAAATCCTCCCAAGTGCCCTTGAAATCCTTCCAAGGCATGAAAATTCCCTTTTTGAGCTATCAGACCCCTTCCCATGCCTCGAAATCCCTTCAAACATCAAAAAGTTCTACTACCGATCATAAAATCCTCATCACTTACCTTGGGCATTGCTCCGATTGCAAAAAGGTTCTATTAGACCCCCTCCGATGCGATATCGCAGTCGGAAGAGGAGTCGTGTATCAAAACAGCGCATAAAGTGTGCCCCCGATTGGTTTGGCCGACAGCGATTTTGTCGATTAGCGTATCGTTATGACAGAACAAACCATGCATGCACGCTGTCGATATGGTCACCGCCAATGGTCTGTTACCGATCGCATATCGGCGATCGACGTTTCATATAAATCCACGCAATATGTATATGTAGGCCCCATCCCTTATCCTACCGCCGCCTTCTCTGTTCTGCCATCCGTCTGATTAGTCGCGCCCTAGATCTATGGTGGACGGGTCTGTTCACACCTGAACCTATCGATGCATCCAGGGATGGGTGGTTTTTCCTTGCCACGTTACCCCGCTGTATAACGTCGATCGCCGATCCCCGATATGCTGACGTCATCCGCCGTACCGCTGACGTCATGTTGATGTCACCCGCCAAAAAAAGCACGCAAGTGTGAAATCGCAGCTTAGGAAGCCCAGATTCAAAATCTGAGGCAGTTTTCGATGCGCGAT
This sequence comes from Pinus taeda, assembly GCA_000404065.3. Taxonomy (NCBI): domain Eukaryota; kingdom Viridiplantae; phylum Streptophyta; class Pinopsida; order Pinales; family Pinaceae; genus Pinus; species Pinus taeda. Next base: position 20,719 of record APFE031627199.1, on the reverse strand, counting down.
TAGCACGTAGCTACGGGAAATAGGCCAAAATGGGGAATATTTTTCTTCAGCAGTCGGTTTTGCCTCGAAAGGGAAGAAAAAGGGCAATTTAGCATTTTAAAAGAGTATCAGAAGCAGAAAGAAACCAAAACTCATTGCAAAGTGTATCAGTATTATGGCGAAGTATATCAGTATTGCGGCAAAGTGTATCAGTGTTGCGGCGAAGTGTGTCAGCGAAGATTTTCTCAATGCTCAAAGCTGATAAAACATTAAAGAGCCCCCATCAAGTCAAAGAAACAGTAAAATCCATTTAAAGCCTCTCAAATCACAGTTACTGCGCATCAAAGTCACATGAGATCAGTGGACCAAAGCTCAAAATACAGTTATTGCAGAAGCATTGTATCAAGCCACCAAGGACACCATATTAGCTCATTTTGATTCAGCTGCCTCCGGCGCAGCTCAATAGATATTTACTTGCATTTATTTTAGCACAAGTTTAGGTTTAAACAGCTTTTCCCGCAGACCTGTCTAGGTCAGCTGTAATAAATACTCTTAGATATTTTCACTATAAAGACACCCCTGAACAATGGAATAGGGGTGAGTGGTGGTTAGTTGGCTTGATCCGATCCAGGAGAGACTCGCACTGTATATCTGATATGTTCTATAATCAAAGACTGCTGAAAGGATTGGAGCAATGACTGTTGGCTACATATAAATGGTTGAAGTGTGACTGTGGAATTCTTGTGCTGCTACATGGAACAATAGGTGTTTCTTCATTATATTTCATTATATATGTTTAAACTGCTATCATATCATTGTCTAAATAACAGGAAAAATGAATAGCCTAGACTTTGCTTAATTGCACTCTATGCTCAATTTCTGTTGTTTCTATATGTTTTCCTCTGAATTAGATATAAATGTGAATTCCTTTTGGCTCATATTTGCCCTAACTCACCCATGTATGACAGTTATCCAGGGATTCTTCACTGCCCCTAGATAGAGCTCATTCTCCTTGCCTCTGTTAAGCCGAGTGAGAGATTCTTAATTGCCTCTCATTCCTTATATTTCATTTCATCTCCTTTAGCTTCAAGATTGTTTTATGTGTAGCTACCTTGCTCCATTTTCCTCTTGTGATCAAGAAAACGCACCAGCAATCCTACTCCTTAACTCCATGCCCAATGGTTTGAACTTATCACACTATGCATGCCTCTCTGCTTGAAAGAATCATCCTTCCTACCATCAAACACAAAACCCTTTGAACCCAATAGCTAGCCTAAAATCATCATCAACAAAATCATTAAGAGAGAGCCCTCTCTGATTGCAGGTAGGCTAGAACCTGCAGTCCAAAGATTGGTTTGTGGTTACCTCGGTCGTATCCCTTCAGGAGCTTAGGGACAACCTGAGTGATAACAATTTTGACACTACAGTTATCTTATCCAACACACGCAAGGAGTCTAAAGAAAGTGAACGAAACAAGCACATTAATCAAAGCACCTGAAATTAAGAAGTTGCAACGAGCATTAAATCAAGCATGAACAATCACATGCATTTGCACAACTACAACACATAATCAAAGTTGGAAACATCAGCATTCTACATCAACAAGCAAATTCAAACAAGGAAATGAAGTTAATGCAACTACAAACTCATGCATTTCAAAATACTACATCAACATTCAACGGCAATTAGTCATTGTATAACATGCAAATAAAAAAAATTGTAAGTCAGCTTGTAATGAAAGTCAAATTGAGTTGAATTGTAAGGATGCATTCTCAGTTGAACCCAAAACTCAAGCTTTGAATTGATAGGGAATCAATTAAACCAAGTGAATCCATTATTTTTAACTAAGTCATTCAAATCATTGTAAGTGTTTCTCTTGGGTGCATTTTCGATAGTATTCGACACCCTTCTTTTGACCAATCAAGTGAGTGATTTCAAGCAAATGAAAAGGTTTGCATACAGAAGGTTTAATAAATCAAGGATAGAATGTTAGCAACAGCAGCAAGTATGAAGAACAACAGCAGAATAGTCTTTACAAGAAAGTGATCAGGGCTTGGGAAGAAATCTCCTTCAACAAAGATCGACATGGCCTAGGATACAACAAAGAAAACACTTTGTTTGTTCCAGATTTCTCCAAATCAGTTCAGTTTGTAAGTGTTTGTTTTCTCAATAGTGATCATAATATGGTTAAGTATAACCATTGTAATCGAAATGGCCATATGGAGAGTAAATGCTCTGACTTCCATCCTTGTCACCATTGTGGCAAGAAAAATCATTCATCTGAAAGATGTTACAAGTGAAATCAACCACCCATAGTGAAGATCAATTACGCATGGATTTATCCTTGGAAGTGATCATCTACATTCAAACAGTTTTCTATGTGTTATCGAAGGATTCAGTCTCACATGAAGACCAATTCTACAATAAAATGAAGATGGTGAAACTCTCCTACACCTGAAGGGGGGAGTTCAGAAATCAAGTGCAAATGATTGTCTCTCCTTTTAGCTAACAAAAAGAGGAAATTATACTTTAATTAAGGGTGGTTGTCAGACTAAAAGTATTGACAACATCAACAAAAGCCAGTGGGAATCATCATCAAATCAGCCAGTGGGCATCATCAAAATTTTGTCAGCGGACAAAGGATGTTGATTGAAAGCAAAGGAAAAATGGATCCTTTTGCATCTTGGCACATGATGGAGTTGTCAAGCAAAATTCAGAGATGAATCAGACTTGCAGTTGATTCATGTTCTATTTATATTGGAGTTTTTTTCAGCATCCATCTTTAGCGGTTTTTCAGGCAGTGTTTTTTTGAGGATCAGTGGTTTCAGCATGATAACTTGGAAAATGGTTCATGGCTCTCATTTTGGACTTATGATTGAGGGGGGGAATGTTAGCCTCACTCTCATGTGATGAAAACAATTCTAAGTCCAAAATAATTAAATTAATTAAAATCAAGAAAGTTGGATTTAATCCTCCTTTTCTAGATTGAGTTTGTTCTTCATGGTTATGAGTCAGTTTAGGCCTAGTTGGTTGAGAGATTATCTCCAACTAGTTAGGCTCCTAGATTATTGTTTGTTGAGATATTTTCTCAACCACAGTGTCCAATATAGACGTACTATCTTGAGACAAACTTCCTCATGTATTTATTTGTACTATTATCATTATTTGTACTTGCATTGCAAGATAAATACAATAAGGCTGAGGCCTTTTCCATCATCTCTGGTTTTTTTGTCTCTAATGTTTTTATATATATTTATTTGAACTCCTTCAGAATGCTCATGACACGATTCCATTGTGGGCATGTTTTCTTGGAATGATATTCTTGATGATACAAACAATATTGTTTTATCCCCATTCTTTCAATATGAAATACAATATTCAAGCTTTGCGTAGACTTAGTCGGTTGGCTGCTACTGCTGTCATAATCTGTAGTCCTTCTGAACAGGTTAAACTTGGGAGGATTTCTACTCATGATGGTCTCGCTCCACCTTTCTTTCAACTATGCCAGTTCGTTTGATAGAGTCTTAACAATACAATTCAAGCTCTCAAGATCAACAATTTCTTTCTCTTTGGCCTTTCTTACGAAGACCTGAGACCTTCTACCCATGTCTTTAGAGACTTTTGTTGGTTCATCATCTACAATGACTACAATCATACACAATTATTTTTCAACCATGATTGCCTATTCATAATTTTTTATCAAAGTTTGTTTCGGAGTTCTCTTTACAAACTACGCAACGCTGGTTAGAAAGGTAGAAGTGTAATAATCGATGGTGATGGAGTCATGAGGTTTAGTGTTTGTTGGGAACTTATTCAGAATATGGTTAAACCTCTCATTGAAACATTTCACTTTTTCCTTTGTCTCCTATTGAGACTACCCAGCTCTTTTAACAACATCGTCGGGATCTTGTCATTAGCAAATTTCTCAAGGAAAAAAAAAATTAAACACACTCCAATTTTGAATGGAATTTGGAGGAAGCCTATGATACCACATAGTTTCTCTACCATTTAAGGTACACAAAAACAGTCTACATGCAACATCATCATAGCGTACCTCCATTGTTTGTAGATGTAGGTAGAAATTGTCTAAATGATCCTTCACCTTTGTTGTTTTGTAAAGGTCATACTTCATTAGGAGCTTTTCTGGATGCCTTGGAATCTTGTGTAACTCACTCGAAGTGGGCCCTGAGACATCCCATCCAGATCTTGGTTTTCCATGTCTTCTTTGTTGTCTTCCCCTTCTTCTTCAGAATCTGATTGGTCTTCTTCTTCTTCTTCTTCTTCTACACCCAACCCGTAGAAAGTATTGTCCGAGAGAACTACGTTATCATCATCACCATCGTTGAAGGTTGGAGTTTGTTCTAGTTTTTCTGCATTTTCTTTATATTCTACTAACTCTTCAAGGATGGCAAGAACCAACTCTTCAACTGTTGAGACCACTATCCCAGTGGGGGTGGTTTGTTCTTCTTCAGAAAATATGGAAGAGTTTCTATTCCAGGTATCAATCCAATAGCTCTCGCAAACTTTTGAGTGATGGGGCAGATGGCATGGATTTGTTCATATATGAGTTCATAAGGATGTGTAGTATTGGGTTGAGAAGAATTACAAACTTCAGGAATGTGTGCAAGGGAGTCGTTGGGAATGTTTCTACCTTGACTAGAGGAAGTAAGATTGGAGTTGGTGGGGTTATCATCCATAAAATTCTAGCTGCCCTCCTTCTACTACCAGAAATGTTGACAGCGATGGACCTGCCAACATTCAGGGGATCTCCCAGATATGAAGTCCCAATTAGACCTCACACTATTTGGTGTAGGAGTCCCATCTAGTATAAATGATTGTTGATCATTTATCTTAAAGATATGCCTTGTCTTTAACTGTCAGTAAGAGAAAGCGATGCAATGGTGCCTTCGAAAAGCAAGAAGATGTGTCTTATGAGTGTTCAATTGTAAACGTGTCAAATTTCTTCTATTGCGGAGAGGGGAAGAAAGTGGGCCTCTAAGAGAGAGGTAGTAGTGCCACCCAAGAAGAGATTCATGAACCATAGGATCCATTTAGCATCTAGCAGAATAGTCAACAGAGGATGTGACAGACATTACAACCAAAAAATGAAAAGGTATGTATAATATCCTGTGGAATAGTCCACATGAATGGGACAACAATAACAACCATTACATCACATTCTCACTAATATAAGTATTAAAAAAACCGAAATAGTTCAACTATCTTAGCACATGTGAAAGCAAACATGAAATACAAACATCCGCAGAATAGTCTTACAAAGATTCATAATCCATGCATGAAGAATGTGTTGGTCTTGAAGGCTTCTGTTATTAAGTAAAAATTCCAAGACACATGTATACAGTGAACATCAATATCTCTAGTAGTGGAGCATTGGAGCCACTCCTTGCTCCCCAAAATAACTAGCTTATCTCTCTAATGCTTTGCGGGAGGAGTCAAAGTGAAAATACATTTGCTCATACAATGAGGGAGTATATATAACCAAGGGGTGATTCTTCCCCTTCCTTGTGACTCTTTGACAACCCTCATGATTGTTTGACTTCCTATGACTTCTCAACTTTACATGACTCTTTGTATTCTACACGTCTTTTGGACTTTCACTTTACAATACATTTATGAAACATATGTTACATCATTGGTAACAAGGTGTGGCATGTGACTACTCATGACATGACATGACATGAAATTGCTAATATGGACTGCATGATGATGTGGCAATGTCAAGCCACTATTGTTGTTGACTATTGAATGTCTTCTTGAGAATTCTTCTCTCTTCACCTCCACGTGACTTAGTGATAAGGAATCTTCAATGATCTTAAGTCTTGAGTTGTGATTGCAAACTGATGTCCCTTTTCTTTCTTGTGATTATTCAACTTGCATGTTAAGCTACAAGAGTTTATTTCAGCATGTTTCCCTCCTTCATCTCTTCTTCATCATCTTGCCATAGCATGGTAATATACATGTATCTACAACTCACTCATGACGAAACAAAATCATTCTGAAAACCCCTCAGTCTAAGACGGTGCACTATGATCCATTGACTAAGCCGAAACCAGGTGACAGTTTGGGGGAGAGGCCTTAGTGACTATGAAATTGTGCATTTCAAGAAACCAGGGGTGAGGCCTTAGCTCTGAAACAATGTAGTGCACATTTTAGGTAGGACTGAGGGAAAAAATTGTGCAATTCTGAGAGCTAGTGGGACAGGCTGAGGTGATGGGAACTGAGAGGACATACTATGTAGTCTCGGGAGACAAGGGAGGTTGGGCTATTGTATAATTGCATTGTTCATAGGCTCAGGGAATGATCTTGAGGCTTGTGATTGCACAGTGCACAGTGAAGGCTAGGTTGGGAGAAATGATTGCACAATTCTAGAGGTCTAGGTTGGATCTTAGGCACAAAAATTGCGCAATGGAGTACTCCTGGGAGCGAGGAACTTCGCATTACACAGTGTCAAGTGGCAAGGTCACGGCTAGAGGAATGAAACTACGCAGTGCACAATTCAGGGAGGTCAGGTGAAGAAAAGTTTCTTTTTCGGAAAGCCTTCTCATAAATGGCTAAGAGTAAGACTGGTTAGATTGATGTGAACAGTGATAAGGCTTCAATTGTGATCTCACACTTAGAATACTTGACGAAATACCAACAAAGATCGTCCATGACCCATAAACAATTCATGTCCCTTAGTGTGACAACTTTACCACCAGTTACGACAAGTGTGACACTTAAGATAGACTTTGGGATGACTGTGACGACACTTGTGTGGCAATGCTTAAAACTTTGTGGAGTAGTGTGACATATCTTTACATAGTTGGAATAACTCATATAAAAAAATATAGACCCTTGAAACCATCAAAATAGGTTTCTACACATTGTGTGACATCCAATCATGCCAAAAGATGACAATTTAACCAACCTACAAAGGGGAGCAAAATACTTCAAAAAAGTTCATGAAATGAGTTTCAGTGTTTGCGACAACAATATGGGAGACCAAGGAAGGCTTCGAAGTTGAGTGTAAGACAAATTTTGGAGGGTGTTGTAACATCTACAACATGATGATAGCTTCCTACTTAATCATTAGGATTATCTCTTATTATTCTATTATATTTCCTTCTTTTATCATAACTTCTTCTTCTATCATTATTCGTTATCCTATTATAGCTTCTTATTCTATCATTGAACCTATTTTCATTGTAGCTTCAGTTGGATCTCAGAGCATCTCTCTTTCTTCAACAATTCAGGCATAGTGACCACGCTTGTGGAAGTTTTAGCATTTAATATCCCTTGATATTCTATTAGATCCCTTTGATTTAGGAGGAGGCCTTCCTGAACCAGATGGTATTCATTTTCCCTTTGTCTTCTTGTATTGAGTAAAAAATGCAAAGGGATCTCCTTCTTCTCGTTTTTTAATTCTCCCTCTGTCAATCATTTTGGTCTCTTCTTAAGTACATTTACAAACTAGCTCATCAAATATCAAGAATACATTATTGTTTCTTAGAGTAGTAATTAAGGTTTCCCAAACAGAAGGAAGACCTCAAAGAGTGACCAATACTAATTCCATATTAGATACCTGCTCACCTACAACTTGCAATTTATCCCTTAAATGGGATACCCTCATGACATAGGATTGCACAGATTCTCCTTTGTTCATATTTATCTCTTTGAATTGATCTTTCAAAGAGAGAATGTGATTCAATTTGTTGACATCATGCATCCCAACTAGCTTGTGATACATATACTTAAATTCCTTCATGTTACCAACATAAACAATCAAATGATATTGCAAACCATCAATGATAATATTAGTTTTGAGATCACCTTTCTTGTACCTGTACTTGATAGAAGTAGAAGCATTCGCTAGAGGCTCAGGTACCTTTCCTTTCACATATTCCAAAACATCAATGTCATCTAATATAACTTCTAAACTAATTTTCCAAGCACAAAAGTTAGATGAATCACCAAGCTTCTCATTATCCTTGAAGTAGGAGGTATACATCTTGACCAAATCAAATATGCTCCTTTACCTTCTTTCAAGAATGATTGTTCTTGTCTCTTGTAACCTTGGGTTTGTCTTCACCTTAGCTTTAATACTATGTTAATTTTTCCACTCTTCTATGTTGTTACAATTACTTTAGCCCAATTCTTCTCTTCAGTTAGAAATCTTTAAACAAAATTTAATATTCCAATGATAAATAGAAATTGTAGATAGAATAGTAAATGCATTGAACAATAAGAGAAAAATAAGAGACACCAAATTTCGTCAAAGACCAAGGTAAAACCCTACAAAGGGGAAAACCCTTTAAAATTATTGTTCTTATTAGGTTGTCATAAAATGTTCAAAAAAGAGAGATTACAATGATCCAATTCATCAATTACGAGACTATCCAATAAAACCAACCAACCAATATCAAAGAGATGAGCCCAATAGACAGATCTGCTACAAATCAGAGTTTTCCAACCTGCAGTCAACGATCAAAATCTACGTTCAACTATCATCAAAACCCTAGGTCCCATCTGCATGGATTTATTGATCATATGTGTGGCTACAACACTTCGTCCGCAAGGAGAACACTATATACGAGTAGCTACAGTCGATATTTTCATGTTCCAACCTTGCAGCTACAAACCAAAAACCCTACTTCACACATGCGAACTCAAACCTATACAAACCAATTTCATGAACCAACTTTAGACCTATGTGATCCAATCCAAAGAAGAGAGAAGAATAATATTCTTGATAATGATGTCCAAATGAGGGTCACTTGACTTGTATTTATATGTTTCCTAGGGTGTCCAGTTTCTCTTTAAAGTCGCCCTAAAATTTTGTGCACATGTGGGTTTCCATATAAAAAATATATTTTTCCTTAACCAAATTAAATTCTTCCAAGTGCTAGGAGGGGTCTTTATTTGATGAAGAAGGTTGTCCAAAGGAGGGAATTTTTCCTATAGCTACCAAATTAACACATGAGGACATGCAACAAGGTCAGTTGGGGGGTGATGTTTGGTGGTATAATCGTCTCATTTTTCTTTATTTGATTTTCTATTTCTTGTATGATTCATTACCCTTTTTTATCCATGCATGTATTTTCTTCCTTATCATGACTTAAGTTTTGATTAAATTTATTTATTTATAAATTTATATTATAATGAAAAAACCTAAAGTTTTTTGTTCATGATTAAGCTAACAAAATATAGAACAAGATTATGATAAAACGGAAATATTAAAGGTTGATGTGAAGTGGTTGCATTGAAGGATGAATTTTAGCAATGAGCCAAAAGATGAAGTGTGAGTTATTACTATAATGAGATATTGGTTATGCTTAGTATATCTTGGGCTTCTTTAAGGATTTCAGATTTATTCTGAATTAGAAAGAATGCCCTGAGAATCTGATCTGATTTTCGAGACGTACCTTAGCTTGAAAATTTTCAATGTAATATTTCATGTAGTATAAAAGACGACGAGTTGCCTCTATCAAGGATTGTAATTCAAAATTTGAGACAGACATTATTATATATTGTAATATTTTGCTAATAATGATTAATGAAAGTCCCCTTTAATTGATTCCAATATTTACTTGTGCATTTTCTTATTTGAGTTTTTAACAGGCAGAATGACTCCTAGGTTGTTGGGTCTGCTTCCCTAGTCAAGCATTGTCTCTTTTGTAATATAAATTAGTTTAGTTTATGATTAAATGTGGTTTCTGTGCTTAGTTGTTACTTGGATGGATTAGTGATGTTTCCTAATTGATCGATAAAATAGTGGTTAGTATTCATTTTATGCATTATTTCTCATATGAAGAAGTCTATAACAATCTCCTTTGACTTCTTGTTTCTTTAGAACGTATATGTTGTTCCTTATTTTTGTAGTGTTGTTCCTTAGATAGAGTTTTTTGTTACATAATATTTAATTCAGATTTCGAAATAGTTAGTCATTTAATTAGTGCAGGACATTAGAATAAGGCTAAAAGCTTTCTTATGTTGTTCCCTAATTTAATTCAAGTCTGAGTTTCCTTAGAGAAATAAATTGAGCTTACAATTTTAGTTGTTTCCTTATTCAATTCTAGATTGATTTTTTGTAGACTAATGTTTTAATTCACACTTGTTCTCAATTGTTTCCTAATTCCTCATTCTTTAAGAACATAGTAGATTTTATGAATTTCCATTCTGTAAGAGCATAATTGATTTTTAATAGGAGTGTAGTTGTCAATCTCTTTAGGAATGAATGAATGAATTATTAGATAAAGTTGATAGGATAGCATATGAGACCTCATATAAAACCATCATTAGGCTTTGATAATTGTTTGCATAAACTTTGCTTGACTACCTTGAAATAGCCAGACGCTTCTTGGATTGACAATCAGTGTTTAGGTAGTTAATTGTTTAATTTTAAACAGCTAATCTCAATGTTAAATAATCTATCCCTAGTATTTTGATTCCATGAAAGTTGTTGATTTTACTATTTGTTTCTCTATAAGTGAAGATGTCATGTTGAACTTTCTTATCTTTCTTATAGACTTCTCGACAATATGAATAATGATGTGGTTCCATTTTTTATGATTGTCATCACTTATTTTTTAAATCATTTCTCCATTTTCCTCTCCAAAAGAATAACACATGCCAATATTTTTTCTTGGCCTTCCATTATATTTTACTTTTAGAAGAAAAAAAATCCTGTTATTATGCTTGTAGACACCCAAATAGGGAATGGAAAAATCCCATTAGTATATTTTAATGTAGTCATAATAAGAGTGCAAGACCAACATATACACCTTTAAATACATAAGAATTTTTGGAGCCTACACCCTTAGTTTCCATTTCAAAACCATTAGAAAGGTCTTAAGACCTATCAGTGATACATAAATCCTTGTTGTGTAAAATATTAGGTCATGAGACCCATCCTTGTAGTGTAATATCTTGCAACTATTTAAGTATCATACTCATACAAGAAATAAATATCTTTATATGTCATAACACCTATGTGGTGGATCAATGACTCACTCCTAACATATGAGTTGTATAAGCTTCACATTATAGGTAATACCATCATTTAAGTTCTTGAACCATGGTCAAGACCTTAAGACCCATACCATCAATGCATGCGTCTACCATATCCATGTCAAATTTCAATGCAAACGAGAAAAAACTACAAAAATTTCAACGTTGGCCCCATTCACATATCACTATGTGTGGGGTTAATTAATAAGAGCATATAAATTTCTTCCAATAATGAGCTTCTCTTAGTTTCAAGAATAATATAATATTCTCTACTAAACAACACCAACCACGTGAAGGTGGAAACTCATATGGCCCCTCCCTAGTTATTATGAAACCATCTCACAAAAAGATAGAATAGATAGATCAACTCCTTAGAATTCAGCCTCTTCGAGGGGGAAACCTCCTTTACATTACACAAATGAACAATTCTTGGATGATACAAATGACATAACCTCCTTTCTATATATAGGAGTCTAAGAGGTCACAGTATAACCAAGCCAACCTAACAATAATAATACAAAGGAAAAAACCTCCTTTCTATATATAGGAGTCTAAGAGGTCACAGTATAACCAAGCCAACCTAACAATAATAATATAAAGGCACAAAATTAACAATAGTGGGATTCTATGGGGCACAATAATAAAAATAAGGGATAAAATAACAATAGTAATGGGGGAATCACTAGTATTATAGGGACCTAACACTGGTTCCCCCCCTCCTACCCCCATTCACATCACTCTCAATATTCCCAACACCCAATTTATCTACTATAGACTATTGGAAAGAAACATAGTAAGAATCAATCATATCTATAAATTACTAAGAAAAAAATATTTAGGTTAAAAGAAAGAGAACAAATATACAAGTGAAAACATATAAACACATACCTTGTACATTACAACATTTCGATATCATTAATCTTCTTCTTCATCCATTAGATCAACATTTATGTCATCCAGTTCAAAAATGGCATGGAAATGAGCAATTTCAGCATCATCATCAATGTCGTCGTTTCCAATAATCATATCATCATGACGAACATAATCTCCTACATTTGGTTAACCTTCTTCAAGTTCTTCATTTGACAGTACATCATCAATATCATCTTCATCAGGAACATTGTTTTGAACATCTCCTTGAACTACTTTAACATATTCGTGATCTAACACATGATCATAAACTAACTACTCCTCTATACCATCATCCTCTTCAACATTATCATATTCTTCTACTACTTTATACTCTACTGGCCTTCCTCTTGGATCATATCTAACAAAATATGACCAACCCACTCTACCTGGAACCTCTGAGTAAAGGACTTCTTCACATTGGCTTGAAAGAACATAGTGATATGATCCTAGCTCAAATGACCTTGTATTAACCATGGTAAATCCATTAGCATTTTGAATAATAGTTCTATCGGGATCATGTTCATTCATTCGTAGCCTATACCATTTTCATCGAACAAAACCAATTTGAAGGAATCAAAGTCACACTCAAGTATTTCATCTAAATACCCATAGTATCAATTTTCGGAGACTTGTGGACATGTGTCACTTCTAGAGGAAACATTAGTGACCTGGAAGACTCTAGTTATCCCACAATCAGAAGGTTTCCTCTTTTCATCCAACTTTCTAGTGCAAAACTTACAACTTTTGTATCACATATCCTTATGGTGTTTCAACTACAAAATATGCCAAACACATAATAAAAAGGAATTGTCAATTAATAAACATATTCATCTACATAACTTGTAAAGTATCTGACGAAAAAAACACATCTACGTCCACATTAATAATATATTTCTAAAATAAATTAATAAAATAGTGAAAGCTGGTGAAAATGCAAGCTTGATTGTTTATCTCTCAAACCATTTGCTAAATTAATTTCTCTCTGCATAAGATTGGCATCTCGGGCACGACTCAGCTTCTTTGACCAATGCAAACACCCCTTTCTATGATAACGTACCATGAGATTGTTCAAATCTTTCAATACATGGCTTCATCTAATCATGATTGTTTGCAACGTATAAATGTAGTGCATCCCACTCTTGACCAAGGTCCAATTGTATCATAAAATCATAATTCACCAATAAATATTAGTTACAATGGTCAGTTTTAATAATGATGAAAGAATAAAAAGTAAATAAGTATAATATACACAAAAATTAAAAGTTATATATATTATATGATATATAATATATATATATATATATAATAATATTTTGTGTGTGTGTCTTATAAATATCCACATTATATATTTAATTACCTTTCACTTTTGTCATTCTACCTTTCCCCAAAAGGTGCTCCCATTATGATTTTTTGATGGAATTCACATCCCAAATCAATCCACGTGTATATTTTCTATTAATATAGGAAGATATTGAGTAATGTACACCATGGATTGATATGCCATATATCCCTCCACCATAGAACCCTCAGGACATGCTCGTTGTCAAACCAAAGCCTTCAATGATTTCAAGTGCCACTCCACCATCCACATTGACCGTGTGTGTATAGGTCCACACAATTCAATCTCTTCAACTTAGTGTATGAGGTAGTGCTCTTGTGCATTGAAAAATGTCAGAGGTAGATACTTTTGCATTTCACACATTAGGCGAGGAGTTTTTCTTCCAATGCTCTATATTGTCTTCATGTATTTCTTTCAATGACAACAATCTACAGATGATGTAAGCAAATAAATACATGTTTCAACAAAACATATTATATTACATTATAAGTAAAATGCATGCCATTAAGTTGATCAACAACTAATTGAAAAAACACTCAGCATATAAAACGCTACTTACCTCATGTATTTTCCAAGATCATGTATAACTTGTTGTTGGAAATACTGGGGGGGGGGGTGAATCAATATTCCTTTTCAATTGTTAATTTTACCAGTTAAATTACTTATATTTAGAACACAAAATGAACAATAGGAATAAATGCTTTTATTAATATAATCTTTACAATGAATCAAGTACAATATATATAGGGCTCCAACCCTAGATGAAGACATTGATCTTCAATCTCCCAGGCTCCAACCTGTTCCCAAGCACCAACTCAAACTTTTGTGAGGCTCCGACCTTGCATTTAGAGCCTCCAACCCCTAGGGCACCAACCCTTCTTTGCTACAGGTTCCGACCTAGTTTCTTGAGGACTCCAATCCTCTAGGGCTCCAACCCTATCTTATCCAAGGCACCAACCTTGAGTTTAGGAGCACCAACTCCAAGGGCACCAATCCTATATTTTCCAAGCACCAACTTCGACTTTCCAAGGCACCAACCTTGTCAATTCTAAGGCAACAACCTATCGCTTCACTTTTTCAAGGTATGTATTTGGTTATACTTCATGGCTCCCAATATCTTCTTCAACGAGCCCTGTCAATCTTCAGCAATGCCTTCACTTTAGTCTCCACGTCTCATCATCAATGACAACCTTGTTCTCTTAGAAGGTGTCACCATTTCTCTTCATCGTACTCAAACAATTTCTCCAAGCTCACCTCATGATGGCTAGTGCATCATGGTCTCCAAGGTTGTCTCCAAGTATTTAAGAATGCTCAAAAGTCCAAGAGAATGACTCCAAGGATATCTTCGATAGTTCTTCCAAAACACCCTTTACTAATGCTCTAATTTTCTTCCAAATTAACTCCAATAATGCTTTCAAGACTATCTCCAATATTGTTCCAAATGTGGACAAACATTCCTACTCTATATTAGTTCACTAAGTTTTCAACAAATCTGCTCCAACATAGTGTTCAAGTCAACACAAAAATTCTTCAATGATTTCTTCACAAGATTCCTTTAAAACAGGTCCATAATATGAATTCAACATTGTTGTAAGATGTCTTCAACAAATGTCTTTAGATTTCTCCAAAAAATGTCTTTATTTTGCTCTAAATATGTTAGTGAGCTGCTCCAAAAGATGTCGTTAGGCTGCTCTAAAATGATTGTAGGATTGTTTCAAAATATGTCATTATAATGCTCCAAAATGTCTTCTTCAACAACCCTACAAACGGATCAATATATCCTCTAGATCTGCTCTTCGATACTTTTATTTTTGCTCCAATGTTGTCCTCAAATGATGCCAAAAACAGCCAAAAGGATCCTTCAGATCTATCGCTAGGTTGCTTCAAACAACGCTTGTCAGAAGTATTTTTACAAGCACAAGATGATTTTTCACTTCACACACATCTGAATTTGTCACTGCTTCAAGGTTTACATGTCACAAATCCTTTGCCACAGGTCCAAGCGTTTAGATGGCACAAGTTCGAAATTTTAGGAACAGTTCCAAAATTTTAGGCACCGATCTAAAATTATAGGAACAATTCTAAACCACAGGTCTGAGCTGAGATGATTGCTTTCTATATCCTAGTTTGATTCCTTCCACAGATCTGCAATTTTTTCCTTCTTTACTTGATCCAAAACAAAAATAAAAAACACTCTTCAAACTGTGTATCTATCTTCTTCCTCGGTCAAAAATATTCTCTGAAATTTGCACCAAATTGATGACAAAAGAATGAACTCTGAAATCTTATAAATAGTGGTTTTCGTACAGAAAAATTAAAGGACACGTCCTTCTTTGGAGGCTAACTGTTGTAGGCTACTCAAGTCAACTCCATGTCTAGATTTAATAATTTAACTTCAAAAATTCATAACTTTCAAACCGCTTGGAGTTTTGGGCTATATAATAGCTCATTGGAAAGGAAAAATTATTCTCTTCAAGATGGTGAAGGTCTTCTGATGAGACTTTTCCTCTAAGGATGTGAAAAATAATTTTTAATGTGACTGGTCATTATTTAGTGTAGAAATATAGGACAGTAACATTTTTTCATGGATGGGCTTCTCGTGGATGAGCTTACTTCTATTTGGTTTCTTCATCAAGGCTCATAGTTCATCAAGGTACATGAATGGCACTTTTCACTTCTTCATTAGTGACTTGACATCTTCATCAATAACATTGTAGCATATCAAGAATATTTGTCATATAGTTACTGCTATATCATTGATCAACCATTGACATCAATGAAAAACTAGATTAACAATCTCCCCCTTTGTCATTGATTGCAATATTCTTTCCCTTTCAAATATTCTCTCCCCCTTTGACATCAATGACAAACGGGGTATCCAAGAACTCCCCTTGTCAAGCTGCTTCTTTTCTTCATGAATAGTAGTTCTTCATAGGTATGTTACACCTCCTATCATGGTGCTCTTCATTCTGGAAATGTGGTCCATGATAGATGTGTGTACATTCATTCATGTGATGAACCAAATCCCCCTGTCTGCACGACCTTCACTAGATCATGAAAGATTACCTGTGTAGTGATCAAGTGGAAAAAATCTTTAATAATAGTTCATGGATGAATAAGAGATCATGTTCTTCAATGGAATTGCTCCCAAGAGACGATCTATCAAGGGATGATTGTCCATGTGATTCATCAAGGATATGGATAGCTTCTGCAAGAATGCTTAATCATCATATGCTCCCCCTAATTGTATGCAGGGTCTTACTTTTGGCAGAGTCTCCCCATCAAACGCTTAGTGTTGAAATTAATACTGAGAGGGGGGGTGAATCAGTATTATCTAGTTCTTTTACCAAATCTTCCTTATTTGCACTTTGAATTATTTTTGCATATCAGTACCATAAAATAATGAGCATGAACAAGAAAAACAGACAGTCGCATCAAAGAACACCAGATATAAGGTGGAAACCCAATGTGGGTGAAAACCACCTGCTGCAATATGTCTCTATCTTCTTTCAAATTAGAAACTCCTTTTACAATGGTCTTGTACTGGTGCAGTCCTTTACCAGTACGCAGGCTGCAGCCTGCAGAGAGCTACAACTCTCTCTCGTTTTCCAGTCTCTCCTGGAAGGGAGCTACAACCCCCTATTTCCTTTTCTTTCAAGGACCACTTTTCATAAATTTTCAAACTGGATCCATAAACATCAAGTGATCATCAAGTACATGTAGATTTCACAGCAGTAACCAAATCAACAGAACTAAACCCAGAACACCTTAACAACAGAAAAATTCAGTCAACAGATAGTCCTGAGACAGATACGCAACTTTCCTTTCTCTGGTCTGCGTCGCTACGCACTTCACCCTCTGCTTCTCTACATATACCCGTAGAGCTCCTTCTGTTGCACTGCGTGACCACGCACTGCTTCTTCTGTCGCGCTGCATACAGTACGCACTCAGATGCACTATTGCGCCACGTACTGCCACAGAGGTACGCACTCAGAAAGTCTATCGCGCCGCGTACTTTCACTGTGCGTATGCACCTGAACCACTACTGCTCTGCGTACCCACGCAGTCACCCTTCTTCTGCTCTGCGTACCCACGCAGCTCGCCTTCTTCTACTCTGCATACCCACGCAGAGGCACCGTTAAACACCTGCGTACATCAGATTAGGGCCGAATTTGCAGATCACCAGTGCGCTACAGTTAGACGGATGCCCAGATCTGATCAAGCGCTCGAGAGATCACCCTTCACAGATTCGCTTTCCACTTCACTTTCATATAGATCAAGCTTTTTGAAACAATAACCCAAATATTTTAGATCTTAAGATATTCAACCCAAAAGTATACTCAAGCCAAATGATCTACTTTGCTTTATATAGGCAAGCTTCTTCCTCAAATCAAGGATCAATACCATGAGCCAAAACCATAATAACACAAATATCGTCAGCTAAATACATAAGAAACCCCACGTGTGCTTTTCTCTACCTTGAAATGAGTGCACTGGGGGTACGCACCTCCTGAACGGCTGACCTGCGTGTCTGGCCGCGGTCCCTGCATGGCGTACCTGCGGGTAAGCACCTTTTGAACTGTTCTCCTACGTACTTCTTAATTTTCATCATATTGAGAGCCTTGACATGGGTGTTGCCATCAAGTACAACATCTGTAACATATAACCTCACCAGAAACATAATGCCAACAATCTCCCCCTTTGGACTTGATGGCAACCTCAAACATTTCAACGACATTCTCCCCCTTTAACATCAAGGGCAAAGGGTTATGCTCCCCCTAAGAACATGCTCCCCCTGAATATGAACCAGATCTGTAACGAAGAACCATAATCCACCAAACACCATAGAGACATATTGCAGCTATATTCCGACCAGCTTCCATGATCTCCTTTTGTACATCCTCCATAATGCCAACAATGCATTATATACTCCCCCTGAACCTGTGCCGCAACCCAACATATGTACGCGTATACCCTAGATGAACCATGCATACAACCAAAAATCAGAAGAGTTTCAACAATAAGATGATGCATCAACAACCCCCAACTTTTGCCTGAGGTATTCAAAAGTCTCCCTGGGCAATGGTTTGGTGAGAATATTAGCAACTTGTTCCTTAGAAGGAACATACTCCAACTTGACCTTTTGTTCAAGCACTTGTTCCCGAAGAAAATGATACTTGAATTGTATGTGCTTGGTTTTTGAATGCATGAAGGGATTCTTTGAGATGTTGATTGCAGTTATCGCATAAGATGGAGATAGGTGGTGTACAAGTGATTTGAAAGTCCTGCAAGGTCTGCATCATCCAAAGGAGTTGAGTGCAGCAAGATGAAGCAACAACATATTCCACTTTCGATGTAGACAAGGCAATTGAACTCTGTTTCTTGCTGAACCAAGAAACTAATCTGGAACCCATAAAGAACGCACCACCACTTGTGCTCTTTCTGTCATCCACGCTTCCGGCCCAATCTGCATCTGTATAAGCATGAAGTGTGAGATCTGTATCTCTAGGATACCACAAGCCATAATTTTGTGTCCCTTGAAGATATTTGAAAATTCTCTTCACTGCCTGAAGATGAGTCTCCTTTGGATTTGCCTGAAATCTTCCAACTATTCCTACCGCATGCATGATGTCCAGTCGGGTACCTGTCAAATAAAGTAGACTTCCAATCATAGATCTGTAGGTTGGTTGATGTACTGCTGCAGATTCATCATTT